>JACEIK010004314.1:91111-111746 GCA_018107945.1 Datura stramonium
CCAGATGCTCTACCCTTCCGATCCTTGCGAGACCGAAAAGTATGGGAGCTGACAAAAGTGGGTGTTAGAGTCCTCTACTGCTGCTGCTGCTACTGTTGTGGGATGCTACTATCGCCAGACCTCTGGTGGCCATAATTTGATTGACCAATTTTAGCCCACTTATTCTCCCACTCCGTATCTTTTAACTATTCTGCCTCAATCTGCCGGGCATGAACGATGAGGCTGGAGAGGTCAATATCTTTTATAAGCATCATAGTCCTACACTCCTTAAGTACCAGGTTTGATACCCTGTTGACGAACTTAAGCATATGATCCTTTGGCTCGGCTACCACCCCCTTCAACTGGTAGGCAGTTAGATCGGCACTCTCCGTGGAACTAACACCCATAGTGTGGGTTATATTCCATACTTCATCCACGAATTCCTATATTTCCTCTCCCACCTTTGACCCATGAAAGGCTGGAGGGTTTATTCGGGTGAAGTCCCGAACCTTGGCAACTACTGCGGACCCATTTGAGTTTAACGAAGCCATTTGTTGGTTCACTTGGTTGGTTACTGTCTGGGCCAGTAGCTGGATTGCCGCTCTGATTTCCGTTGAGTACACTTGTTCATCCTAAGGGGCTACTGGAGATGGTGGGGCAAGTTAGTTAGTATTGCCAGCCCTTCTTCCATTTCTGCATCTTAGAGGCATAGTTTCACAAAAACGAAATAGAGCACGAGTTAGGAGAATGTTTCTAGAATTGAACTTCAACACATGAGAAGGATTATGAAAAAGGGTGTTTCCTAATAACATCTCATAGCCTCCCTGTCATAAGTGTGGCGCGCTTCACACTCATGAAAAGGACTCTACTTAACGCAGCTTTTAGACATCCTAGGATACTTTAAAGCTAGTGCTCTAATACTAGGTTTGTCACAATACGAGTCTATACCCTAGACGAGATACCGTACTTGGAGTCACAAGTAACCCCAAGCCAACCCATGGTCTATCATAACACTGGTAAACTGAGTAAACATAAGTGAAGCTTTACATAAATGAAATCATTTAAGAAAAACTTATTTGACAAAAGTCAATATATTTGAAAAACAACACTGAATATCTGAGTCTATGTGTGAAAGCCATATACTAATGATGAGATTTTAGGACAAGCCCCCAGCCAACTCTAAAGTCTAACTGAAGGAAATTAACTGAAAATAAATATCGTCCTCGAGAGATGAGGACCTCACCAACTGCTGCTGCTGGTATTACCTGAAGAAAGCTACTAACGATGCTGAGGCTGAGAACTTGCACCTGTATCATGATATGACAACATAGAAGGTATGTGTTAGTATTTTGGAATGTACTAAGTAAGTTAGAGATATAATAAACAAGAAAGAGCAAGTAACTAAGCAGAGATGACATGAAATGACCAACTGAAATACTGAAAACTGAACAACTGAAATATAATTGATATGGTCAATAATGACCAGACTGATTGTCATAAACATATCCTGAATCTGAAATTCTGATGTAAGCTAAATGAACTAAACTAAATTGAACTGAAACTGTACTGACTAGTGGGAGAGTCTATAATCGACATATAACTACATGAGCTAAATGTGGATTTCGATGTATACATCCCATCGATAGGACCCAATATACCTTGCTAGGGTATAAAGGCATAAACTGGGTGATCACAAATCTGGGGCCATAGGACCTGTCACGACCCGAGTATAGGCCCAGATAGAGATACGAGACAGAGAACCCCAAGAGGCTCCAAGTCGATCAACAACATTAACATAACAATAAGGAGCATACTATACGCATATACTGATATAACAAATATGCTTAAGCGGAAGTCTGCATACATATCATCTAAAAGAAAGAGTTAGCAATGAAAAGCTGATTACTGCATCATGCCTGAATAGCCTCTTACAATACTTATGAACTGATGGGACAATACCTCTCAACTAGCTCGAAAAAGTCTGAAACTGAAAACATAACCATAGATAGCAGGATGTCCTCGATGGATGAGGACTCACCAACAACTCGCTAAACAGGTCTGAGAGATAAGCAAAACCAGAGATGCGGCTGAGACTGAACCCACGAACCTGTATCATGAGACGATACATCATAAAGTATGCGGTCAGTACATGGAATGTACCGAGTATGCAAGGTTAGTAAAATGGACAGTTAAAATCCATAAGAGTACATAAGAATAGGACAACATGGTAAATACCACAATATAACATGAGGGCTGAAGGTTTTCTAACCATTCGTAATCCAATAATAATCATAGTCACAAGAGAAAACTTTATAAAACATAACTTGACCCTAGGTAACATAAACATAAACATACATAAATCATCAGGAACAATGGGAGGACTTGTCATAACTGAAACCATCATGATAGAGCTTACATGATGCCCCAACCATCTCACTCAAGTAGGTAGAGCTGTCCCAGGCTTGCCAGGCAAGGGACGTGCAATATGTGATATCACGAATAGAGGATCAATTGACATTTGGATATATATAAACCTACGGTGGCACGTAGTTTTGAGACACTAACGCATTCATTTGAACATTAGGCTACTCGGTGCTAGACATTGCTTCCAAAAATAGGCACATTAGGGTTCGTATAGTAACCGTAAAATCATTCATGAAGTTCATGGCCAAATAAATAATAACATCATTGATCCCCATTTAAAATACATAATTAGCCATGAACAAGAACCCATGAATTGGCTAGGAGTCATAAATCATTAATCATGAAATCCACGCATACTTGTAAAACATGTATAAACTTGACATTTAATAAATCCATGCATACTTGTAATTGAGCTAATTAAGAAGATCAAGATAATAATAAAATCATAGCTTGCCTTTCCATGAAGCATACAAAATTTGGCATAGTTTAATTAAAATTTGAAACTGTAATATAATCAAAATAGTTATAAAATCTTCCCATAGATCATAAAACATGATTTGATACATGAAGGAAATCGACCCATAGATAGATCATAGAGAATTTCACAAGAATTGGAATAAACCCCGTAAGATCATGAAACTTGAATTTAGAATTAAGATCCATGGAATTGAGAAGAATTTAGAGCATGAAAGTGAAAGAAACTCTCATTCATAGCCTCACATACCTGGGTAAATCTGATTTATACTCTCTCTTGAAAGCTCAAAGGAAATTGGAGAATTCTTCAAGCTTGATTTCCAAGGAAGAGCTCTAATTTGCATGCATGGAACGGTAAGGCTTAGGATAGATTTTGAACTCTTAAAACCCTTCTAACTGAGCTTAAAATGACGTAGTTTCAAACTTAGAAGCCTAGAAATTATGAAAATGCCCTTAATGGTTTGACAGAAAAACTCATAGTGCCAAAAATGATGAGTCATTTGATGAATCATTAGGCAAATGACGATTCGTTTGCCAACTTGTTAGGTAAATGACGAGTTGTTTTCTTAATCCATGACGTACACTGGAATATCCTACTACTTCTCAAACCACGGGTCACACAACGACTCATTAGGCAAATGACAAGGCATTTCCTAAATCTGTCATGACTGTCCAAAAAAAATAACATTTCCACAAACCACGGGTCATTTGACGACTCGTTAGGCAAATGACGAGCCGTTTGTTGATTTGTTAGGGGATATTCTGATCTTTAAAAATGACGGGTGATTTTCCAACCCGTTAGCAAAATGAAGAGTCACTTAATGACTCATTATGTGAACGACGGGTGATTTGACGACAAGTTTTGAGAGCTGGTGTAGATTTTCCTGTTTTCTCCATTTCAACTCTTGGATATGATCTTACAAATTTTGAGGTATTACAATATCTCCCCCTTGGGAACATTTTTCCTTGAATGTGGATAAACATACTAAAAAGCTAGGGAAAGCAACTGTCATCTCAAATACTGAACATCTAAAGCTGAAAACTGACGGAGTGACTGACTCTAAAACTGAATTACATGACTGAACTGAATTCATGAATCACACATACATGCATAGACATGAAAGAAACTGGGGCACAGGAACTGACCATGAAACTGAATAGAGTACTAAGGAGGAAACTGATAGCTCATGATGGAACTAAACCGGAAAGAAATAGATGCGGGCATTTAGCGATCATGTCTGCTTCAGCTTCCCACATAGCTCCCTCAATATGCTGATTCCTCCACAAAACCTTTACTAAAGCTACTTACTTGTTTCTTAGCTTCCGAACCTGACGATCAAGTATCTCGACTGGATCCTCCTCATAGCTAAGGCTATCCTTCTCACCCATGTTGTCCACCGGAACAACCAAAGCCGGATCACCATGCACTTCTTTAAAAGCGACACAATGGAACATCGAATGAACTGAAGCCAAATTCTAAGGGCAACTCAAACTCATAAGCAACCTTGCCAACATGTTTCACAATCTTGTACGGGCCAACATAGCGGGGGCTGAGTTTCCCCTTCTTTCTGAATCTCATCACTCCCTTCATGGGAGATACCTTTAGAAACACCCAGTCATCAACTTCAAACTCAAGTTCTCTCCTCCTTACACCCACAATGGACTTTTGATGGCTCTGAGCTGTTTTCAACCTTTCCCATATAAGCTGAACCTTTTTTGTAGCCTTATAGACTGAATCTGGTCCAAGCAACGTAGCTCCACCGACTTTGAACCAACCAATAGGTGATCTACATCTCTGCCCATAAAGAGCCTCAAATGGAGCCATTTGAAAAATGGAATGGTAGATATTGTTATACACAAATTTAATGAGAGGCAAATGATTATACCAACTACCTTTGAAATCGATCACATTCGCCCTCAACATATCCTTAAGGGTCAGAATGGTCCGTTCAGCCTGACCATCTGTTTGCGGGTAAAATGTTGTGCTAAGCTTGACCTGAGTACCAAGTCCCTTCTGAAATGATCTCCAAAACTGGGAGGTAAACTGAGTATCTCTATCTTATATAATAGATAAGGGTACTCCATGCAACCAAAATAACTCCGGAACATATAGTTTTAGCATTATCCTCTGCTGAAACATTAGTTTTGACTGGTAGAAAATGAGCTGGCTTAGTCAACCTGTCTACAACAACCCAAATAGATTCATACTATTGATAATTATAAGGAAATCTCGTAATAAAGTCCATATTGATTTTTTCCCACTTCCAATTATGGATACTAATTTCTTGAAGCGCACCTCCGAGTCCTTGAAACTCAACCTTCCCCTGTTGAAAATTCAGACACTTACTAAAAAACTCTGCTATGACCTTCTTCATACCATTCCACCCATAAACTTCCTATAGGTCGCGGTACATTTTGGTGGCAAATGGATGTACGGAATATCTAGAACCACGAGCCTCATGCAACATCCGCTCCATCAAGTCATCAACACCCCTTACACACAAATGATCCTGATATCGTAGTATACCATCTCCCCCTTAGGAGAAGACCTCCACCTTCTGATTCTGAATGGCTTCCTTCAACTTTACCAAAATAGGATCCTCATCTTCTCTAGCTTTGACCTCGGTCACCAAGGAAGATTCTGACCCATTCTGAGCAATGATACCACCATACGTCGAGTCTACAAGACGAACTCCTAGTCGTGCAAGCCGATGGACATCCTTCACTAACTCTTTCCTCTCCTCATCTACATGGGTCACACTCTCCATAGAAAGCCTGCTAAGAGCATCTGCCTCCACATTAACCTAGCCTGGATAATAAAGGACACTCATGTCATAATTGTTAAGAAGTTCCAAGCACCTCCTTTGACGTAGATTTAGATCCTTCTGTGTAAACACACACTGTAGATTTTGTGGTCCGTAAACACATCTAGATGGATCCCGTACAGATGGTGTCTCCAAATCTTCAAGTCAAATACTACCACCGCTAACTCAAAGTCGTTTTGCTCCAAAGTTGACCATGGTCAAACTTAGCTTCCACAAAGCTCACAAATTCAACCGAAGGTTCAAATCACTCCTGAACGCCTCAGGATCCATGCAAACTACCCAACTAAGTCCTAAATCACCATCCAGAACTAACAGAGCTTTTAGAATCCAAATTCTAGCTCGTTAACCTGAAATGTTGACTTTGATCAAATCTTGCAAATTTTGAACCTTCCTCATCGAATCTTCATTGGATCATCTTGAGAACTGTTCATCCATCTCCGCAAGTCATAAATAAAAAAATAAAGATAAGAAAAGGTTCAACCTAGGGAAATGGGTAAAAAATCACAAAATAACCATGTGGGTTGTTACACTTCTAGGCTCAGCTAATAACTGCGCTTCTTGAACTTCTACATACTCGGCACCTATGGCAGGAATAGAGAGTTATCCTCAATGTACACATTCTAGCCATCGCTTCCATCATGGGGAATCTCACATAGGGCTTAGATTAAAGAAAATCTCAAGCAAGAATCATGATGGAGATCTAAGTTGAGCATACACCTTACAGGTACAATCTTATGAGCTGAGCATGTTGAGAGACATGAGTTAACATATATAGTGAGGGTCAAGACATGAAGCTAAGATTTATGAATCATGTAAGAAGACTGGAATCACCATCTGAAGTAGTTACTTCTCATCCTATGAATCTGAGTGCGAATACACCTAAGGAGTACTTAGAACTTAGGCATGGGCATAACATGTTCACATATGGCATGACTAGAGTATCGCATAGACTAAAGTATGGAAGGACACCTAAATAAGCGTGGATCGATCTCCCATAGTTACTAATCCTGGACTTCCACACTTGAAACTCAAGGCTTGACCTAGTCTTTCCCTTTATAACCTCCCTCTTAGCTTAAAGGTCATCATTCTGAGGATTGGATCCCCTTCATAAGGCTAAGAAGAAATCACTATCTCTTGACTTCCCATTAGCCTCTAAGACTATCATTGAAGGCTTCATACTTCTCCTGTTATACTCCCCCACTCTTTTGGTTCCTTTCTTCAAGTTCATGAATTCTTCTGCCTTAGCTTCTCTTAACTGCAAGGAGAAGTAATTTGAGAGTACCTCTTATTTCACTGACTGGCATTATGCTTTGGAGTATGTGAATACACGAGTTAGAAGGATAGACAGATATTTTGTCGCACAACATATATCATATAAGAAGGGAAATTTCGTAAAACATTTCGCAGCCCCTTCGACATAAGTGGGGTGCGTTTCACATCCATGAAAAAGACTCTACTTAATGTGGCCTTTAGACACCCTAGGACTCTTCAAAACCTAATGCTCTTATACAAAGTTTTTCATGACCCAAGCATAGGCCCGGATAGAGATGCGGGACAGGGAACCCCAAGAAGCTCCGAGTCAACCCATGGAAAGAACATAATAATAAGGAGCATACAATAAGAATATATTGACATAACAAACATGCTTAAGCGGAAGTCTGCATACATATCATCTAAAAGAAAAAGTTAGCAATGAGAAGATGATTGCTACATCATGTCTGAACAACCTCTAACAATACTAATGAGCTGATGGGACAATACCCTTCAACTAGCTTGATAAAGTCTGAAACTGGAAACATAACCATAGATAGTAGGATGTCCGCGAAGGATGAGGACTTACTAATAACACGCTAAACAATTCTGAGTGATAATCAAGACTAGAGATGCGGCACTGAACCCAAGAACCTATATCATGAGACGATACATCATAAAGTATGGTCAGTACAAGGAATGTACCGAGTATACAAGGTAAGTAAAACAGGCAGTTAAAATACATAAGAGTACATAAGTATAGGACAACATGAACATAAAGTAAATAACATAACATAACATTAGGGCTCAAGGTTTACAAACCATTTGTAATCCAATCATAATCATAGTCATAAGAGAAAAATTTATAAAACATAACTTGAGCCAAGGTAACATAAACATAACCATACATAAATCATCAGGAACAATGGGAGGACTCGTCATAACCGACACCATCATGATAGAGCTTACATGATTCCCCAACCATCTCTCTCAAGTGAGCAGAGCCGTCCCAGGCTTGCCAGGAAAGGGACGTGCAGTATGTGATATAACAAGAAGAGGATACATTAACTTTTGGATATATATAAACCTACGGTGGCACGTAGTTTTGAGACACTAGCATAGTCCTTTGAACGGCGGGCTACTCGGTGCTAGACACTGCTCCCAAAAATATGTAGATTATGGCTTGTATAGTAATCGTAAAATCATTCATGAAGTTCATGGATAAATAAATAATAACATCATTGATCCCCATTTAAAATACATGATTAGCCATGAACAAGGGACCTTGAATTGGCCAAGAGTCATAAATCAATCAATCATGAAATTCATAAATACTTGTAATACATATAAACTTGAAATTTCATAAATCCATGATAAGTACGTGAGAGAAATAAAATCATAAAGCATAAATCATCATTGGTATAATTAAGAAGATCAAAATCATAATGAAATCATAAGTTGATTTATCAGGAAACATACAAAATTTGGCATAGTTTCATTAAAATTTTAAACTTTAATTTAATAATCAAACTAGTTATAAAATCTACCCATAGATCATAAAACATGATTTTTTACATGAAGGAAATTGACTCATAGATAGATCATAGAGAATTTCTCATAAGATTATGAGACATTAATCTAGACTTAAAATCCATGGAATTGAGAAGAATTTAGAACATGAGCGTGAAAGGAGCTCTCATTCTTAGCCTCACATACCTGGGTAAATTTGATTTATACTCCTTGAAAACCCAAAGGAAATTGGTGACATTCTTCAAGCTTGATCTCCAAGGAAGAGCTCTAATTTGCATGCATGGAATGGTAAGGCTTAGGATAGGTTTAGCACTCTAACAACCCTTCTAACTGAGCTTAAAATGATGTAGTTTAGGAATTAGGAGCCTATAAATTATGAAAATTCCCTTAATGGTTCGACAGAAAAACTCATACTACCAGAAATGATAAGCCATTTGGCAAATGACGAGTCATTTGCTAGCTCGTTAGGTAAATGATGAGTCGTTTGCTTAATCAGTGAAGTACACTAGAATTCTCCACTATTACTCAAACCACAGGTCACTTAACAACTCATTAGGTTAATGACGAGTCGTTTGCTTAATCCGTCATGACTTTTAAAAAAAAATTACATTTCCACAAACCACGGGTCATTTGATGACTTGTTAGGTAGATTACATGTCGTTTGCTGATTCTTTAGGGGATATTCTGACCTTTGCAAATGACGGGCAATTTGATGACTCATTAGCAAAACTATGAGTCACTTAGCGACTCGTTAGGTAAACGACGGGTGATTTGATGACTCATTCTGATACTTTTTGTAGATTTTCCTGTTTTCTCCATTTTAACTCTCGGATATGATCTTAGGGCTTTCGGGGTATTGCTTTTGGGGTATTGCAATATCTTCCCCTTGGAAACATTTGTCCTCGAATGTGGATAAACATACTGAAAAGATGGGGAAAGCAACTGTTATCTCAAATACTGAACATCTAAAGCTGATAACTGATAGAGTGACTGACTCCGAACTGAATTACATGACTAAACTGAATTGATGAATCACACATATATGAATTGACATGAAAGAAAGTGGGGCACATGAACTGAACATGAAACTTAATAGAGTACTAAGGAGAAAAATTATACCTCAAGATGGAACTAAACCGGAAGAAAATAGATGCGGGAATTTAGCGATCATTTCTGCTTCAGCTTCCCACGTAGCTCCCTCAACATGATGATTCCTCCACAAAACCCTTACAGAAGCTACTTCCTAATTTATTAGCTTCCAAACCTGATGATAAAGTATCTTGACTGGAACCTCCTCATAGCTAAGGCTATCCTTCACACCCACCCTCTCCACCGGAACAACCAAAGCCAGATCACCCATGCACTTCTTTAAAAGCGACAATGGAACACCGGATGCTCTGAAGCCAAATTCTGAGGGAAACTCCAACTCATAAGTCACCTTTCCAATACGTCTCAGAATCTTGTACGAGCCAACATAGAGGGGGAAGAGTTTCTCCTTCTCTCTGAATCTCATCACTCCCTTCATGGGAGATACCTTTAGAAAAACCCAATCATCAACTTCAAACTCAAGTTCTTTCCTCTTTACATCTGCATTGGACTTTTGATGGCTCTGTGTTGTTTTCAACCTTTCCCATATAAGCTGAACCTTCTCCATAGCCTCATGGACTGAATCTGGTCCTATCAATGCAGCTCCACCGACTTCGAACCAACCAATAGGAAATCTACATCTCCTCCCATAAAGAGCCTCAAACTAAGCTATCTGAAAGCTAGAATGGTAGCTGCTGTTATATAGAAATTAAATGAGAGGCAAATGATTATCCCAACTACCCTTGAAATCAATCACATATGTCCTCAACATATCCTAAAGAGTCTAAATGGTCTGTTCAGCCTGACCATCTATTTGCAGGTGAAATGCTATGCTAAGCTTGACATGAGTACCAAGTACCTTCTGAAACGATCTCCCAAACTAGAAGGTAAATTAAGTATCTCTATCTGATATAATGGACAAGGGTACTCTATGCAACCGAACTAACTCCCCAATGTACAGTTTTAGCATAATCCTCCACTGAAATAGTAGTTTTGATTGGTAAAAAATGAGCTGCTTTAGTCAACCAGTCTACAATAACCCAAATAGAGTCATACTGTTGACCAGTATGATGAAAACCCGTAATGAAGTCCACATTGATTTCCTTCCACTTCATATTAGGTATACTAATTTCTTGAAGCATACCTCCAAGTCATTGATTCTCAACCTTCCCCTGTTGACAACTCGGACACTTAGCAACAAATTCTGCTATGTCCTTCTTCATGCCTGTCATGACCCGAGAGTACACCCGGATTGTAGACACGAGAAAAGGGACCCCGAGAGACCCCAAGTCAACCCATGGAATAAACATTCACTATCTCATTCAATAAACATGAAGGAAACATAAATATAACTTAGCGGAAGTATAACTTCGCATAACAACAGAATAAACATTTGAAGTTGAATACATGTCTAACTATGATAAGCCTATAATCTGGACGAGCTGATGGGACAGCACCCCGAACTAGCTCAGAAATACTTAAACTGAAAATACGCTCAAAATAACCGATAGTCTAGTCCTCGGAGGATGAGGACTCACCAAGAAAGAAAATTCTAACTCTGATAGGCGGTTACGAACAGGGCTGAACCTGAGAACCGGATCCTACGTCATGAAACGATGCAACATAGAAGGTATGCGGTCAGTACGTGGAATGTATAGAGTATGTAAGGTAAGTAAAACCGCTTGAGCAATAATATCCTTTTTAAAACAAGTCATACATATATGATATCCATTAAGGATAAGAAACGATCACAAGCATTCATTATGAAATAATTCTTATTTTATACATGGTCATGCATGGTTTTAGAACATCATGACTAAATTGAATGACTCAAAGCTAAATCATAACATTTATATCAAAAGCTAAACAATGAGTCAAACCTTGCTTTTCAAACATGCATGCATAAGATAATCATCATGAGTAATGGGTATGCAAACTCGAATGATATAGACAGTGGAAAACTCGTCACTTAACCGATATACAACGATAGAGCTTACGTGGTCCCGACTATTACACTTAAGTGGGCCGAGCCAACCAAAACCTTGCCAGGGCTAGGGACACTATCATGATATCAATATCAAGCTCAAAAGGGCCAAATGGGCCGGGGATAACTCACAAGGGAGGAACCAATAATATAACAGAATCAACCTATGTTGGCGCGTAGTTCTGGGGCATAGGGTAGTCGATCCTTAGCCCGCTCGGTTCTAGACTCTTCTCCCAAAACATGCAATGCTCTACATCGTATAAATATGAAGCTTAACATTGTCTAGTGATGAAGTTCAACATGAAATCATGCATAAACTCATCATCGTATAAAATGAAGCTCAACATTTTCTATTGACAAAGCTCATTATGATAGCATGCATACACTAGACATCATATGAATATGAAGCTCAACAATGTCATCTCAACAAAGCTTAGAATGAAATCATGCTTAGACTCAACATTAGGTGAAATGAAGCTTAATTCCAATGTAAATCTCAATTATGAATTCATGCATATCAGAAGCTTTACTACGATACATACCACAAGCTCAAGGGATAATGGGAGACTTTACTCCAAAAATCATGTGGTAAGCCTACTTAGAATTATCACTTATTCATCATCAATATAAGGGCCTTGCCCAAAACCTTATCATGCTTGAACTCATTCAATTGACTTGGAAACATTGTAATTTGGGAGATTTCACTCCAAAATGAAGTAATAAAGTCAATTCACGAAAATCATCATTCTTACTCAACATTGGGCACTACCCAAAGCTTCATCATACATGGGTCTATTTAATCTTCTTTGAAAACATCGTCAAAATTATGGGTAAGATTGGAAACATACTTTTCATCATCCACTCCATCATCATCACCTTCTATTATGAACTACTCACACATGGACGTTTTAGATTCAATTTTAGAAAAAAAAATAATTTTTGTAAAAGAAATTAAGATAGAATCCTTCCAAGCTTAGTAAATCACCAATATCAACTCAATTTAATCAAACCCATGAGTGGAAATGTAAGAATCATGCAATTAATTGAAGACCCATACTTGATCATCACAAACCAATCACAAATTGATAGGGAATGGGCATGGGTGTGGAAGAAAGAACCCGCTCATAGCCTTACATACTTAGGATTGAAGAATCTTAACTCTTCCTAATTTCCCAGCTGAGATTTCCCTTGAAAACCTTGAATTTCTCCTCACTTTCTTCCCTTCAAGCTCTCACCCTTGCATGCATGAAGAAAATGTCCTAGATGGGTCTTTCTCAGCTTAAAATCCTCTATTACGAGCTTAAAATGACGCAGTATAGGCCCTTAGAACTTAGGAATTATAGAAAAGCCCTTAATGAAATCTCTGAAAATAACTGTCAGGGGGTCCTAGCGGACGACCTAACGACTCGTTACTAGGGCACACGATCCGTTAGTTAACCCGTCAAGTACACTGCCTCATCATTCATGAATATTCAACTATCTTGGTGACGGCCCTCCTAACGGGTCGTTAGGACTAACAACGACTCGTTAAGTACTACCCGTCAGGTACACTAGATAAGCTTCACTGTCTTTCTCTAAGACCACCCCACGACTAACATGACGACTCGTGGTGACGAACGACGAGTCTTTACATCGCCCGTGAGGACCTCGAGTCCTTCAACATATCAGGCCTTTCACACGAGCCACCTGACAACTCGTTAAGCCTCCTCACGAGTCGTTAAGTGACCCGTTCTGCAACTGCTGCAACATTTTCCACTTTTTCAACTGATTCACTTTCGTGTCCGATTCTTGAATTTCAGGGGTATAACAATATCTCCCCCTTGGGAACATTCATCCTCGAATGTTATAAACAAGAAGAAAAACCAAAAACAACAATCACTATATAAATATAGATGCTAATCATTGATTTTTCAAGTCGAAAACTGACTGAACGATTACTCCCGAAGAGAGCCACATAGCTCGTAAGAGTTCAGACATCACATACACATCTCATATCATAAAACAAACTTATTCGCACGAATTGAACATGAAAAGCTGAATAGAGGTTTAGGGCAAAAATTTGATACCTCAAGCTGAAGCTAGCCGGTAGGGAACAAATGGGGGTATTTAGCCATCATATCCGCTTTGGCCTCTCACGTGGCTCCCTCGACATGCTGATTCCTCCATAACNAGCATCTCATCTTGCTCTTCTGCCAATGACTCTTCTTGGGTGGGGCATGAATCTTACCCAATGAGGAGCCAAGTCCATCCTCTCAAGCCTAGATAATGACATAACACCTTTACTGAGGCTACTTCCTTGTTCCTCAGCCTTCGAACTTGTCGATCCAAGATTTCGACCGAAATTTCTTCATACTGAGGCTGTCTTTCACACCAATGCTGTCTATCGGAACAATCAAGGGTGATCAACCATCAAGGCTGGATCACCCAAACACTTTTTCAACAGCGATACGTGGAACACAGGATGAACTGGAGCAAATACTGAATGCAATTCAAACTCATACGCCACTATACCAACTCTTCTCATAACCCGGTACAGACCAACATAGCGGGGACTGAGTTTACCTTTCTTTGCAAACCGCATGACTTCCTTCATGGGAGATACCTTTAGAAACACCCAGTCTTCAACATCAAACTCCAATTCTCGTCTTCTCACATTAGCATATGATTTCTAATGACTCTAAGCAGTTTTCAACCGATCTCTTATCAACTGAACCTTCACCATCGCCTCGTGAACTGAATGTGGTCCTACCACAGCTGCCTCACCAACCTCGAACCATCCGATGGGATATCTACACCTTCACCCCTAGAGTGCCTCGAACTATGCCATATGGATGCTAGAGTGGTAACTATTATATAAGCAAACTCGATCAAGGGCAAATGATCATCCCAACTACCTTTGAAATCCATAACACATGCCCTCAACATATCCTCAAGAGTTTGAATGGTTAATCTGAGGGTGAAAAGTTGTACTTAGCTTAATCTGAGTCCCGAGCCCTTTTTGTAACGAATGCCATAATTGAGAAGTAAACTAAGTACCTCGGTCCAAAATAATACACAAGGGAACTCCATGAAGCCGAACCAACTCCCGAATATACAACTTAGCATAATCGTTTGCTGAATCCGTGGTCTTGACCGGTAGGAAGTGTGCAGCCTTGGTCAACCTGTCCACCACAACCCAAATGGAGTCGTATTGCCGGCGAGTACGAGGAAGACCTGTAATGAAGTCCATATTGATTTCTTTCCACTTCCAAGTGGGAATGGAATATCCTAAAGTACACCTCCACGTCTTTGATGCTCGACTTTTACTTGCTGACAGCTTGGACATTTTGCTACAAACTCCACAATATCCCTTTTCATACTATCCCACCAATAGATTTCTCGCAAATCTCAATACATTTTCTTGGACCCTAGATGAATAGAATATCTGGTACCATATACCTCATGCAATATCCGAACTCTCAAATTATCAATGTCTGGAACACATAGTCGACCCTGGTATCGTAGCACACCATCTCCCCCTTGGGAGAAACCCTCAACTTTCTGACTCCGCACCGCCTCCTTCAGCTTCCTCAATATTGGATCCTCATCTTTCTTGGATTTAACATCAACTATAAAGGACGATTTCGACCCGTTATGCACAACAACACCGCCATCGGTCGAATCAAGCAATCTAACTCCCTACCTCATAAGCCGGTGAACATCTTTCACCAATTCCTTCTTCCCCCCATCCACATGGGACACACTCTCCATTGAGAGTGTACTAAGCGCATCCGCAAGCACATTATCTTTGCCCGGGTGGTAAAGGACACTCATGTCATAATCCTTAAGTAACTCCAACCACCTCCTTTGTCGAAGATTTAGATCTTTCTGTGTGAACACATATTGCAAACTCTTGTGGTCCATAAATACATCCACGTGGACCTCATACAAGTAATGCCACCATATCTTCAATGCGAACACCACCGCGTCCAATTCAAGATCACGGGTCAGATAATTTTTTTCATGCACTTTTAGCTGCCGAGAGGCATAAGCTAAGACTCTCCCACGCTGCATCAACACACGCCCGTGTCAAACTCGAGAAGCATCACAATAAACCACGAAGCCATCATTACCCTCGAGTAGGGTCAATACTGGTGTTGAGGTATGTCGAGCCTTCAACTATTGGAAGCTTTTCTCACAAGCCTCTAACCACTAAAACTTCACCTTCTTCTGAGTCAACTTAGTCAAAGGCACCGCAATGGTTGAGAAACCCTCCACAAACCTCCGATAGTAGCCATCTAAGCCCAAGAAGCTCCGAATATCCAAAGGATTCACCGGTCTAGGCCAATTCTTCACCACCTCAATTTTCTGCGAGTCTACTATTATGCCCTCGCGAGACACCACATGGCCCAAGAACGCCTCGAAGTCCAACCAAAACTCACACTTGCTGAACTTTGCATACATTTGGCGGTCCTTAAGGGGTCTGGAGCACTACTCTCAAGTGAGAGGCATGCTCCTCCTCGCTCTGAGAATATACTAAGATGTCATCAATGAACGCGATCACAAACATATCCAAATATGGCTTGAATACCCTGTTCATCAAGTCCATAAAATCTGCAGGAGCATTCATTCGTCAAAAAGACATAACTACAAACTCGTAATGACCATACCGTGTTCTGAATGTCGTCTTCGGGATATCACGCTCCCGAACTCTGAGCTGATGATACCCAGATCTGAGATCTATCTTCGAGAAACACTTAGCACCCTAAAGCTAATTGAACAAATCATTGATCCTGGGTAAGGGATACCTTTTCTTGACAATGACTTTGTTCAACTATCGATAATCAATGCACATACGAAGGGAACCATCTTTCTTCAAAACAAATAGTACTGGTGCAACCCATGGGGACTGGCTCGGTCTAATGAAACCTTATCTAGAAAATCCTTTAACTAATCCTTCAACTCTTTCAACTCGGCTGGAGCCATCCTGTAGGGTGGAATAGATATAGGTTGCGTATCGGGAAGGAGGTCAATACCGAAATCAATCTCCCGCTCGGGAGGAATACCTAGCAAATCATCAGGAAAGACCTCTTGATACTCACATACTACTAGAATTGGCTGGATAGTCGGGGTTTTAGACTCCACGTCCTTAACCCTAACTAGGTGATACATGCAACCCATAGAAATCATCTTCCTAGCCTTTAGGTAGGAAACAAAGCGACCTACAGGAAGAACTAAACTACCCTTCCATTCTAAGACTGGCTCACCCAGGAATCTGAACTCTACTGACCGAGTCCTGCAATTAATGGAAGCATAACGAGCATAAAATCAATCCATGCAGAGAATAACATCGAAATCAGTCATGGCTAACTCTATCAGATCTGCTGAGGTGACCTTATGGATAACCAAGACCAGGCAATCTCTATAAACCCGTCTAGCTATAAATGAGTCACCTACTTGAGTAGAAACCGAGAAGGATTCTTACAAGACATTGGGACTGACTCCGAAGATACTAGATACAAAAGGTGTCACAAAGGACAAGGTGGCCCCTGGATCTAATAAGGAATAAACATCAACATGGAAGACTCGTAACATACCAGTAACCACGTCCGGGGAGACCTCCTGGTCCTGACGGGATGCTAGGGAATAGAATCTTTCTGGCGCTGACCGCCAGCTGCACTGGTAGATGCCCCCTGATGTGCTAAGCGAGGGGTTGGGGCTGCTGAACTAGATGCTGGGCCATGGCCCCCAACCTAATCCTGCCTCGTTGCTGGAAAATCTCTAAGCATGTGTCCGGGTTGCCCGCACCCAAAACACGCACCCGACCCTGCCAAGCACTGGCCTGTATGCCCTCGGCCACAACTGCGACAAGTTGGAACACTTGAGTCTGTGGGCCTGCTTCTCTGACCCCTCGAGCCTAACGCTCGCCCTCTTTGATCATGCCTAGGCCTAGATGGCACACTAAAGGCTGATGAAACTGGGGCGGATGATCTCTGGTGAGTTTGCTGACGGTGCCCACTGCTGGACCTCTGCTAGGAAAATTTGTGGTCCTCAGTCCTGGCCCTCTTGGCCTCTCTCTCTCTCGAATGATCCGCCTCAATTTGCTGGGCGTACAACATCATACGAGGGAAGTCCATATCTTGATGGAGCATAGAAATCCTGCATTCCTTATCCAAGTAACCTACTATCCCATGCACAAACCTGCTCACTCGTGCCCTCTGGTCAGCCACTAACTCAGGAGCATACTTTGATAGGCAAGTGAACTCAAGGGAATACTCTAGTACCGTCATCCTCCCTTGCTTCAGATTTACGAACTCAGCTGCCTTTAGCTCCCTCATATCCCAAGGGAAGAGCCGATCAAGGAATGCAACATGGAACTCTTCCCAAGTGACCAGACCTGCTCCAACAACTCTGCTGTCCTTCCATTGATGGAACCAGATATGCGCAAGCCCCTTCAACTGGTAGGATGCCAACTCTGTGCAGTCAACACTGCTCACCCCTATAACCTAGGTGATATTGACGATCTCATCAATGAAGTCATGTGGGTCCTCACCTACCTTGGACCCCAAGTACTACGGCGGGTTCATCCTCAAGAAGTCCCTAACTCAAGTCGCCGCTGCATTGCAATTCTGTGGAACATGCGCAATAGCCTGTTGATTGACCTGAGCGGTCAAGGCCTATGCAAACATCTGTATAGTGGCCCGGAACTCAGAGTGGGCAGCTGCCTTCGGTGCCTGAGGCTCTTGAACTGGTGGGACTGCTGATGCCCACGACCCATTCCATCTCGTGGCCTTCAGCGTCTCCATTTCTCCTTCCATTCATCCTTCTAGGAGCCATGAATCTGTAATCGTGAATAGCACGAATTAGAGGGGTAGAAAGACTCTTCATCGCACGACATAGGTTATGAAAGATGGGAACATTTCCTAAAATGTTTAGTAGCCTCTTCGTCATAAGTGTGGCACACTTCACACCCATGAAGAAGACTCTACTTAACGCGGCTTTCGGACTCCCCGGGACACTTCAAACCTAAGGCTCTGATACCAAGTTTTTCATGACCCGAGAGTACACCCGGATCGTATACACGGGACAAGGGACCTCGAGAGACCCAATGTCAACACATGGCATAAGCATTCACTATCTCATTCAATAAACATGAAGGAAACATACCTATAACTCAGCGGAAGTATAACTTAGCATAACAATGGAATAAATATCTGAAGCTGAATACATGTCTAAGTCTGATAAGCCTCTAATCTGGACGAGCTAATGGGACAACACCCCCAACTAGCTTAGAAATACTTAAACTGAAAATAAACTCAAAATAACCGATAGTATAGTCCTCGAAGGATGAGGACTCACCAAGAAAGCAAATGCTAACTCTAATAGGCGGTTACGAACAGGCTGAGCCTGAGAACAAGATCCTACATCATGAAACGATGCATCATAGAAGATATGCGGTCAGTACATAAAATGTATCGAAGGTAAGTAAAACCGCTAGAGCAATAATAGCCTTTTTAAAACAAGTCATACATATATGATAACCCTTAAGGATAAGAAACAATCACAAGCATTCATTAGGAAATCATTCTTATTTAATACAAGGTCATGCATGGATTTAGAACATCATGACTAAATTTAATGACTCAAAGCTAAATCATAACATTCATATCAAAAGTTGAACAATGAGTCAAACCTTGCTTTTCAAACATGCATGCATAAGATAATCATCATGAGTAATTGGTATGCAAACTCGAATGATATAGACAGTGGGAGACTCGTCACTTAACCGACATACCACGATAGAGCTTACGTTGTCATGACTATTACACTCAAGTGGGCAGAGCCGTCCAAAATCTTGCCAGGGATAGGGATGCTACCATGATATCGATATCAAGCTCAAAATGGCAAATCGGGCCGTGGATAGCTCACAAGGGAGGTCCCAATAATATAATAGAATCAACCTACGTTGGCACGTAGTTCTGGGGCATAGGGTAGTCGACCCTTAGCCCGCGCGGTGCTAGACTCTTCTCCCAAAACATGCAATGCTTTACATCGTATAAATACTAAGCTCAACATTGTCTAGTGATGAAGCTCAACATGAAATCATGCATAAAATCAACATCGTATAAAATAAAGCTCAACATTGTGTATTGACAAAGCTTATTATGAAAGCATGCATACACTAGACATCATATGAATATGAAGCTCAACAATGTTGCCTCGACAATGCTTAGAATGAAATCATGCTTAGACTCCACATCATGTGAAATAAAGCTTAATGCCAACATACATATCAATTATGAATTCATGCATATTAGAAGCTTTACTACGATACATACCACAAGTTTAAGGGATAATGGGAGACTTTACTCCAAAAATCATATGGTAAGCCTACTTAGAATTATCACTCCTTCATCATCAATATAAGGGCCTTGCCCAAAACCTTATCATGCTTGAACTCATACAATTCACTTGGAAATATTTTAATTTTGGAGATTTCACTCCAAAACGAAGTAATAAAGTCAATTCACGAAAATCATCATTCTTACTCAACATTGGGCACTACCCGAAGCTTGATCATACATGGGTCTATTTAATCTTCTTTGAAAACATCATCAAAATCATGGGTAAGATTGGAAATGTGCTTTTCATCATCCACTCCATCATCATCACCTTGTATTATGAACTACCCACACATGGACGTTTTAGATTCAATTTTAGAAAAAAATAATTTTTGTAAAAGAAATTAAGATAGAATCCGTCCAAGCTCAGTAAATCACCAATATCAACTCAATTTAATCATACCTATTACACCCCATAAGTTTCTAACGTTTAGTCGGCCTATTCGTATGTTGGTTAAGAGTTTTAAAGGGCCATACGTACAAGGAAAGGGCCTGGGAAGTATAAGGCTGTAGGGAGCATTTCTACGGAGTTAGTTTCATAAAATACGCCAGGCAAATCGGCATCCCGCCGAGCCAGAGGTTGTGGAATTGATTCAAACTAGTGTTAATATGATCACAGGCTTAAAGTAAGTATTTATCCCTTCTAGATTCCTGATAAATTACGAGTGTTTGATCATTTTTAGATAAGTTTAAGTATAGTC
>JACEIK010004315.1:1703-12384 GCA_018107945.1 Datura stramonium
ATAAATAATTATAAAGGGATCCCTACTTTAAAACTTCATTATATTATTATTGGCAACGTGAATCGATGATCAATGTGTCAAACATCCCCAATCACGTCAAATTTGCAATATATAGATTTCGAACGTTTTTCTTTGAGTTTAATTTTTATATAATAATAACAACAACAACAACAATGGGATAAAATATAAATTGTGTTTAGTTGTACACTAAGTATACTTTGATTTTAAATTTTAACCTTGTCTTTCTTAAAATTCATGAAAGAAGAGCTTTGTAAAAAGGCGTAATTGTCATTTGATACTTTATTCCGAGATTAGTTATCTCATGAATGTTATTCACATGGAATATTATATAAAAATAAGACTATAACTACAATATAACTAATCTAGGAATAAAAAATCTCAAGTAAATAAAAAATAAAATAATTTCATATTATTAAGAAATCATTATCCCTTATCTCTTCAATCATGCAAACGAATCCAGGATTAGGTATTTTTTTAATACAATATTAAATATCTATCATTATTTTCTGATGGTTGATAGAATAAAAGTCATTTCCGTTAAAAAGGAGAAAAATGATCTCCCCCACTTATGAGTGGAAACTATTAGTTTAACTTTTAACTTCATATTATTTGCATCAATTATAATATTATTATTNATATTATTGTTAATTATTAATGTATATACTTTTGAAAAATATCTTCCACTAATCAATCAAACACCAAAATATATTGTTTAGATAAATATTTCAAAAAGAAAATGACTATAAAAAATGACTTTCATGTATAGAATTCCAAACATACCCTTGGATTTTTTAAAGTTGTATTGTAAACCATAGATTTCTGAAATACAATATTAGAGATAACACTTTTTATTCTTTCGAGTGTTTCAGCCGATTCCCAATCTCCCAGTATCAATATTTCGACTGCTCAAGCCGGTACAGGTACAGAAGTGGCTACAACGGAGCATCTAAAATATCAATTCAATTAATTTTCTAAACTGCTTTCCATAACTTTTCCAAAAGGATAAATAATTCATTTAAACAAGTCTCTTTTTTTTTATGGAAAGTAAATTATACATCTAGTTTAATTACTTTCCAAAATAAATCAAGATTTGAAACAAGTCACTTTTTTTTTATGGAAAGTAAATTATACTTCCTCCATCTCAAATTATTATTTGCATATTTGATTTATACATTGTTTAAAAAATATTAATTAGAAGAGAATTTTTAACTATTTTAATCTTTTTCATATTTAAATTATAATCTCTCTCCATTAAATGTTTATTTAATAATCAAAGATTTTGTAGTCTTTAAGAAAAACTATATTAAGAAACAAAATGAGAAACAATAATTATTTTGTCTTAAACTTTTAAAACGACAAATAATTTGAGATAACTATTTTTAATAAAAGCGACGGATGATTTAAAAATGGAGAAGTACATCTAATAATTTAAGTACTTTCCAAAATAAACAAAGATTTTGTATGGAAAGTAAATTATACATCCAAAAAATTCACACTATAAAATCCCCTTTCACCTTATTGTACCAAAACACACAAATCTAAAAGATTCCTATTACTATTGAGTTCATCAAACTTCAATAAGAAATATGGCTAAGTTTTTAAACTCTATCATTTGTTTCTTTCTCATTCTTTCAGGTTTGGCCTTCTTCCTTTTTATTTTTATATCTGTGATACAAAAGTGGCTATTTTCCAAAAATTGATTTGAAAAGTGGCTAACACTTATAATTTTTTCAATTTTTTTGGGTGCAGTTGTAATGACAGTTACAACTCAAGTGGAAGCCCAAAAGACATGCATGGAGATTCTGAATCCAAATAATTGCACAATGGCTGAATGTCAAAGTGAATGCTTAAATAAACATAATGGGCATGGTGTTTGTATTGGTGGTGCTCAAGGCCCATTCAAATGTAATTGTGTTTACAATTGTTAGGCCCAATTGAACCTCTCCCTTTTTATGATGTTAATCTTTGATCAAAACACAAATTTTGGTCTATTATGAGAGAGTATCAATAAATAAATATATTATTGTCCATTTTTCTAAGAATTGTTTCATCCACTTTTTATCTCATTTAACTTTGAGTTAACGATCAAAAATACATTTAAAATATTACGTCTTTTTTTTTATTTTCATATCTGAATGAATAGGTATTTTACTTTTTCTACCTAAAGTATCATCAATTATTTATCATAACACACATCAACTATCAGTTGTTCCCTTTTCCTGCCTGAAATATCACTATCATCTAGGTAGGAAAAGTGAACGACTGATAGTTAAAGTGTGGTTCGATAAACATTTGGTGATAGTTAGGGTAGAAAACTGACACACTTGATAGTTCAGATATGAAACTCGAAAAAAAAGGGATACTTTTGATGTGTTTTCACCCTTCACCCTTTAACTTTTTATCAAATATATATTATAATATCGCCTTGTTTGATTATTTCGGGAACCATAATTGAGATTGAAAAGAAAAATCAGAAATGAACATCTCTTATATATTGTTGTCAACAACATGAATTTATAATCGATTATCAAGATGAATTTTTTTTTTTGTTCTTTTCTCCTTTTATTTACCTTTAATAAGTTTGCAATAATTGAATTTTTCACCAGGTAGAATTTTATTTTTAATTCTTCGGATAAAATTCAAAAATAGCTATTGTTTGATTATTTCATCAATTGTAATTGAGTTGAAAAGAGAAATCTAAAATAAACATTTCTTATATATTGTTATTAAGGACATGAATTTATAATCGATCATCAATTTTTCGATTTATTTATTCACATTGAACATGTTCGAGCAGTGTAATATATGAACATTATTTTTGAATTAATTCTTATACCCTAAAAAAATTACTTATATTTCTATTCTTTGTTATATAAAAATTCAACTATACCTACCTTTTTAGTACAAGACTATAAAGAGTCGTTTGGTACGTGAGATGAGATAAACAAAGTTATCTCATGAAATTAGTTATTCCACTATATATATTTGAGATAACTTATCCCATCATTATAATATAAATGATGGATAAATAATCTCGAGACTAATTAATACTCCTTACCAAATGCAGAATTAAAATACTCTTGCATTTTATCCAGGGATTATTATCTCTTATCCCGCATATCAAACGACCCCCAAGAAGCATGAATTGAATAAACTCAAAAGACAACAAGTCATATGTGAAAAATGATAATAATAATATAAATTATCAATTTATATTTTACCATCACTTATTTTTAAGAAATTCATATTTAGTTAGCTCATAAAAAATATTTAAATTTACGCATGAAAAACACGTCAAAAAAAATAAATTAAACAAATATAAATATATTTATTTTTTAGATATAAAAATAAAAAATTCATATTTAGTTAGCTCATAAAAAAAAAAAAAAAAATTAAAATATTTCCAATGTGAAGTGAACTCTCGATTTTTGTAGAACTATTAAAGGTAAAAAGAAAAAAAGAAAATCAGTCTTCTAGATCCTTCTAAACAACTCGAGTCTTTGGAACCCTCCAGAACCCTTCTTTCCTTCCTTTTTCTTCGGATATCTCACTGCGTTCCACTGGACCATCACGCACTCCGCAACACAGAATCAACTTCTCATTCAAGTGCACATATTGCCGCCGTATTCCTCCGCAGCGCTGCCGTATAATGGCCCGTCTTGGAGAAGGAGACAAAAGATGGATCGTGGAAGATCGACCTGATGGCACCAACGTGCACAATTGGCACTGGGCTGAAACTGACTGCCTTGAATGGTCTCGTAGCTTCCTCACTAACCTCTTATCCAACAAAACCCTAATTGACGGCCAAGGCAACCTGAAAATCCGCACGAAAAAAATCGAAAAGCTCGAAGGAGAAGCTTACGTGAATATCCGGAAGGGGAAAATTATCCCGGGGTACGAGTTGAATTTGCTTCTCTCTTGGGAAGGAGAGGTGAAAGAAGCTGACGGTAGTAGTGTGATGAAAATCGAAGGGAACGTTGAATTCCCTTATATCGCCGACGAGAATGCTGATGAAGATCCGGAAGTTAAGGTTTCTGTTAAGGATGAAGGTCCCATTGGGAAGAGATTGAAGGATGCGTTTGTTGAAAAAGGAAAGCCCTTTGTTTTGGAGCAAGTGAGGGCGTATGTTAATGCTATGGCAAGTGGCGGTCCTGCTAAGGAAGAAGGTGAGGTCAAAAAAGTAGTTAAGAAACCCGGCGGCACTGGTAATGTTGCCCTTCCCCCAACCGCCGCCGTGGATGAGAAGGCAAAGGTTGTGGCGAAGAAGGAGAAGAAAAAAGAAGGGTTTAAGACGATTACGATGACGGAGAAGTTTAGCTGTAGGGCAAAGGATTTGTTTGAGATATTGATGGATGAGAATAGGTGGAAGGGTTTTACCCAGAGTAATGCAAGGATAAGCAAAGAGGTGGGAGGAGAGTTTAGCATATTTGATGGTTCAGTGACTGGAACTAATGTGGAGTTGCAAGAAGGGAAATTGATTGTGCAAAAATGGCGATTTGGTAGCTGGCCTGATGGTATACAGTCCACGGTACAATTTCCTGACCCTTGCTTCTGTATTTGTGTTTCTGTGTTTGTCAAGAATCCTTTTTTGTAACCTTAAATAAGGCAAATTATATCTGAGCAGAGGGGAACTGAAGTTGAAGAATGGTATAACTGACCTCAATTAATTGGATTCGAGTTAGCTGATTGATTGATATATAATATTTTATGGGTGTATAGTGTGTAGAATGAGTTATGTTCTAGGTTACTCTACTGGTATTTATATGTTTTAGTTCAAAAATTTCATCTTAATAGGCAAAAGATATAAGCTTGAGTCTTCTTTTTAATGTTAAATAAGATGAAATATTTAGTATTGGAATTGGAATACATCTGATTAGAGTGGAATGGAAGCTGAAGAATGGTATAGCTGACCTCAACTAATTTGGATGTAGTTAGCTGATTGATTGATATGTAATCTTTTATGGGTGTGTAAAATGAGTTATGTTCTATGTAACTTGACTAGTATTTGTATCTTTTATTGTCCAAATGTTTCATCTGAATAGGCAAAAGATGTAAGCTTGTTGGTGTATTGTGAGGTCTAAAGTCTATATGTGATGAATCATTTTGTTTTCATTCTTCTACTGTGCGGAAGACTGGGGGCCAATAGTTTCTTTTACTAGGAAACTTATAATCTTTGCCAGTGTTGTTGTGTTGTAGATATGACATTTTAATGTAAGCGCAGGGGATTACATGCTTAGATTGGCTGATGATGGATTAAGGAGGGAGTTTTTGTGATTTTCTTGAAGTGCGCTGTGTTCTGTTACTTTCGGCTCTTACTAGAACTGGAACACAAGCAGTGATCATGAGCATCCGACTCCCTAATTCATTCTATGAAACCTGCTTGAATGAAACAGTGCCTTCTTCTTCTTCTTCAACATAATTTGGTTATCAATGATGTTGTTTGAATTATACCCCATGATTTTGTTCTAGTGTTTATAGCTTAGCTTGTGATGTGTGAGTCAGATGTGTGTCACAACGGTTTGAGTCCTGCCTCAAGATAAAATTCTGGTATTTAAGTGAAGGGTAGAGGGGCGGGCCAAATGACAAGGCAAGTATCAGGCCGTGCGCCATTGGCCCTTAAGGATTTCTTGATTGTAAGAAAATAAAAAGATGTTTGAATTGATTTTCTGAATTAGAAAATCTCTCTTTACCCTAGCCTATTGCCTTTTTTTTAGAATGAAGAGCTTTGTTTTCTTAGTGCAGTGTGGTCAATATACATCTAAACAGACAGAACTGTGACTGTTTGCTGGCTTGTCGCGACTTGCAAGCATATAGCTATATAAATGGGTCTGATGAAGTTGGAGAATGGTAGTTTCTTCTGATACATCTCTTGTGATGATTGTTGCAGGTCCGGATCACTTTTGAGGAGCCTCAATCTGGAGTTACAGTTGTCAAGCTGACACATACAGATGTACCAGAGGAAGACAGGTTGGTTATAGCTTTTCTGATTCGATAGCTGTTTGTTTGCTTGTTGCCGTTCTCTGAACAAAAGTTCACGTTAGTTTTGGTTGTATATGATTACCCGATTTTTGCTTTCTCATGTTTGCTGCTGATTGTGCAGATATGGCAATGCAACTGTTGTGGAGAATACAGAGAGAGGATGGCGGGACCTTATCTTCCACAGGATACGGGCTGTTTTTGGTTTTGGAATCTAAATTCTCCAAAATTGTGGAATTTTATAATTGATGCTTCCCGTCAATATAGATTGCAAACCGTATGAGACTGCTTGATCAAGAACAACTCTTTGGGATACCATGGACCTGAGAGTCTGTTCAACTGAGTTTTTCTTAAGTTGATTGTCAGGTTTTTCTATCATAATAACTCAATTTAATAGTGAACTTGTAGAATTCGTGTTCAGTTGGAACTTTTTCAATTTGTCTTCAATGAAACTTATTCTTGATGGATCAGCTTTATATCTATTCTGCCATTTCATTGTTATTGTTATTAAATTCCTTGTATTGATTTCTTGTATATTGCTTGCTTGTTAGTGTTGAGTCCGTTGCATTCTTTAGCTAAATAGAGAAAAAGGGTGCCTTTTTTCATTATTTTATGTTGTACGCCTCATTTTGCTATCTTCCACTAGTATAGTTATCAGACTACTGGGTAATTCTATCCGTCAGGATGGAAAGACACCACTTGGTATTTTTTTCTTCGCTGGGATTTGAGCTTGAGACCTCGATTGAAATGGTTGTGTTTGTTTCTTTTTATTCCTCTTGGATGATTTTCAGTAGTGTCGACCAGGAGCCAGCCAACCACTATGACCCTTTAGAAGACATCAGCTTATATATATAATATTTGTTTCTGGCAAGTTTTAAGTTCCAACATCACCAATTCTCACCATCATTTCATAAAGCAAAAGGATCCTTTGTAACAAACTGTACATATTGATGAAATGCCCTTTGCTGAATATACAAGTTGATGTTTAATTTTGAAACAAAGAGAAAGTAAATTGTAGTTTATATGAACAAGAAGAGGCAGTCCTCAGTTTCTTCTAGTAGCCATATACTATACAAAGTTTTTGATCATTTCTCTCACTTCTTCAATCACAAGCCATGCTTTGTGCCCTCCAATCACCTCTGCTTTCATTTCCCCATCTTTCCACAACTGCAAATGGAAAACAAGTTAATTTTTTTTCCTTCATTTCAAAAGGATGGGAAATCCATTAGACTCTTGCTCACCTGAATTGTTGGCATTTTCTGGAAATCAAAAACAAGAATCAAATTAGCTTGTGACTAAACAGGAACCATGAACAAAGTGAAGAAGGAATACTAGAGAAAGAGAGAGCCCAAAAAGTATACTTACTGAGATATTTCCTCGTTTTACTAAAGTTTGTGGTACTTTATTCACATCCACATAGTAGAATTTGAGCCTATGAACAAGAGGAAGAAGAATTATCACATCTCAAAAACCATTGCTAACGTTTGAAGACTAACACTTTATCATGAAATTCTTGTCAAACTACTACAACAACATAGTCAATGTAACCCCACAGGTGGGGTCTAGGGAAGATGGAGTGTATACAAATCTTTTTTCTATCTTGGTTTCGATCAACGCTCAACTCAAGTAAACGAAGAAGGATATGGAGATGAAATGTATGCAGATCTTTTCTCTACTTCGGTTTCGATAGACCCTCAACTCAAGTAAAGGAAGAAGGATATGGAAATATAAGCAGTAATTACAACGAAATAATGCAGTATAAAAAATAATATATAGCATTTAAAGAAAAAAGAAATAGTAACAACAACGGAATAGTGCTATACTCGAAGAATAAGAAACTATGAGATTTCCTCCTTTTCAAACTATTCCCCCACAAATAACATGGAAAGCATAGTTCATAAATTCTAATGACTAACACAGGGCTGTAGATAAACTAATCAAGAAAACGTTTTAACACAAGAGCAGATATGTAAAATGGGCTTACTTGGTATCAAACTCAGCTGCAAGTTTCTCCAACTTTGGCTTCAAATATATGCATTTCCGGCACCAAGCAGCCATCCTATCAATCATATTCCATGAATTCCATAGCAGGAAAACCCCCATACAATGATCATTTTATATCTATCTTTTATCTTTTTGGTATAATCATTCGGTATCTGAAACCGCGTTACAAAGTTAGTTGCGTGTTTCCTATCAAAGAAGACTTCATCTTGAGGTTCAAACCCAAGATTTATCATTATAAAAGGAGGACCTTTACTGTCAAATGGACTCCATCTCGAGTTCAAACCGAGACTTATGGTTAAAAGGACCTTTACTATTAAGAAGGATCTATCTCATGCTCAAAACCAAGACACATGGCTAAAGGAAGGACCTTTGACTATCAAAGAGACTTTATGTCGGGGCTCAAATCCAAGGCCTATAGTCAAACAGAGGACTTTTACTGTAGAAAAGGTTCCATCTTGGAGCTCAAACTCGATACCTATGGTTAAAAGTTGGAACTTTACCAATCAACGACATTCTTTTTCCATCACAAAGAAGGAAACGAGAAAATTTACCAATCAATGATGATGGGTTGTTAAAGCTCTTTAGCAGAGGCTAAAATCTGGTCAAGCAGTTCACTATTCTCAACTACAACTCTATGAATTTGATTCTGTATAGAACTCACTATCTAACTAATCCGTAATCATGCTGTAGAAAGTTTATTGTGACGGTTTTTGTGCTTGCTATCAAAAGAGACTATCTCGGGGCTAAACCCGTGACCTATGGTTAAAGAAAGGACCTTTACTATCAAAAAGGACTCCGTCCCTAGCTCAAACCCAAGATGTATGATTAAAGGAAGGACCTTTACTATCAAAAAGACATTGTCTTAAGGCTCAAACCCGAAACTTATGATTAAAGGTCTGACTTTACCATTCAACTATATTCTTCTCTCATTACAAAGAATGGAAAAGTTGTAGAATAACTCCACCTTGGGTTCACCTGAGACTTATAGTCAAAAGGAAGACCTTTACCACAAAAACAAGAATCAATTTCAGTGCTCAAACTCGAGATCTTTAATCAACAAAAAATAATTTCATTGCTCAAACTCGAGACTTAGTGATTAAAGGTACAACCTTTAACATTCAACCACATTCTTTTTTGAATAACCAAAGAAGGTGAAGACAAGAAGATTTTTACCAATCAATGATGATGGGTTGTGATAGCTCTTTAGCAGAGGCTAAAATCTGGTCAAGTTGTTCAGTATCCTCAATGGGTTGCATTTCAACAGCAGTAGGTCTTGACAAATCTGGCCAGGAGGCATGAATTCTAAACTCTCTTTTTATTTTCTTCTTCCAATCACCTCTTCTTTTATCAACAAAGCAAAATCCATATGATTTTAGCAGATTCAGATTCCCCCCACTGTTGCAAAACTGATGCTGCTGCAGCTGCTCTCTGATGTGGATTTCTCTATACAGAATTTGGGAATTTGGTGCTAAAATTGACATCTTTTAGAAGTTCTTGGGTACTTGAAAGAGGGGGACTGTATGTAGAAAGGATTAGATATTTGGGTGAGTGAGGTTTTTTTTTTCTCTTTTTATTGTTCCTTCCATTTACAAGTAGATAATTTTGTCAAAGGTACAAACTTGTGATGCATTCTTGATTTTATTGCTTAAAGGAAAAGCTTATCCACTTATATTGCAGTGAATTGGAGTTTTGTTGAAGGAAAAAGACCATTTGGTCCCACCCGGTGTTTGGTACGTACATTGGAGATCGACTAATCCGGATCGTACATTTCAGGATCCATTATGATGGAAGCATATCCCAATATAATTTTCTCTATATTCGGAGCTCGAATTTAAAATCTCTGATTAAGGATGAAGGGATTCCAACCACCCTACAATCCATGTTGGTCAGTAGAGCGGCTTTTCCTTGACACTTTATCCATGTGAAAACTTTATCCTATTCATTTATTTTGACAAATATAATATCGAGTATCAAATTGATAAGTTAGGTTAGATTTAGATCAATTAAAATGGATTGAGTTAATAAATAAGCGAGCCGTTAACTCCCTCAAATATTAAAAATGGATGCTTGAACTTTTGATTCCCTTTTGTTTCGTGAGAAAATTTTCAAATTCAAATTTCAAAACTAAAAGTTCTTCTTATAAGACAAAAGTTCAAGACCGCTCACCTCCAAGACCATCTTTATAAATCACTCCTTTTCAATTCTAAGCAAATTCTTATTGGGCCAATTAATTGAATAGCCCATCAGCCCAATTGAGCTTGGGGCAACAACTATTGGGCTGACAAAGCCTATCAAAATAAGGAAACACGGTTGATTATTTTAGCTTTACTTATTCAAAAAAAAAAGAGATAGTGCTAGATTATTTTTTTTTTAAAATTTATAACTGTAGCGTCCGAATTAGCTTGTAATATATCTCAACCAATTTCATAAGATGTCCGAGTTACTTTGTCATCTAAAACTTAAATATATATGAGAAAATCACTTGGTATTTTTAATTCCGTTAGAAATTGATTTCATTAAGGTTTTTATGTCTATCTTGTTTTAAATTTATACTAGGTTGTTACTTGTACCGTTAAGCAAATTCATTTTTTTCAACAAAGAAAACAAAACAAAATATAGTTCGAACTAAAAGGTGAAGGAATATTAGAGGAATTCATGTAGATGGAAATAAAAGCGCCAT
>JACEIK010004315.1:15974-37505 GCA_018107945.1 Datura stramonium
ATTACGTTGTTATTTTATTTTATTTTTAATTATTATTTAATAATTTTATTTTATTCTAACTCTACCTTTTTATAATATCTCTATCTCCCGGTGTTAAGTTCACTTTGTTAAATTCAATGTCTATTTCTTCATGAAGTGAAGTTAAGCTGTTTTTGCTCAACACACATACACGCACACTCCCTCTCTCTCACGCAGAAGCACACATTGAGAGTCCACATTATACACAACACGCTTTATACAGCCAACTTTCTTCTTCCTCTTTCTCTCTCTCTCTCTCCATTGCCATTTGCTGCTTTTTTATTTTCTCTCTCTCATTTCTCAAGGCTCATCATTCTTCTCTCTTCTTGTTTTCCTCAGCTGAACTTTTATCTATACATTGTGTTTCTCGCCAGAAACTCCGTTTTTTGTTTTAAAAGGAAGAAAACACCCACTAGGCAGATATGGCTGATACAGCAAAATATACACCTATTAATGGTGGAAAAACTCTCCTTACAGACCTGAAAACTCACGTCTCTTTTCTGAAAACCAAAAGAACTGTTACTTGTGCATATGGGTTCATGTTTGTTTTCATTCTTGTCACTTTTTTCTTGGCTTTTAGTCCTTCCCCCAACTCTTCTTCTCCATGGTTCACAAACATATTCTCTTTAAGCAGCAGCAGCAGTACTAGTGGAACTTATTCTGGTGAATCTGATAGATCTCACTTCTCTTCGGTTTACTCTTACTTTTTCCCCAATTCCTCACAGCAAGTTCAAGATTTTACTAACCCCAGATCCCAAAACTCCACTTTTGAGCCACCCAATTTGGATAAAGGATTGGGTATTGGTAAAAATGAGACTCTGAAGAATGGTTCACAAGATAAAGTTGAAGTCTTGAAAACCCCCTCGAAGCCTTCTGTAAATGTGACAGCAGTTGCACCAATATATTCATCTGGGTCGAATCAAGAATCATCAAGTGTAAAAGATCAGACCCAAAGTAAAGATTTTGATGATAAAGTTGGAAACTTGAAGAACCCCTTGAAGCCTTCTGTGAATGTGACAGCACCAATATCGTCATCTGGTTTGAATCAAGCTTCAACAAGTGTAAAGAACCAGTCCCAAAGTAAAGATGTTGATAATAAAGTTGGAGACTTGAAACCCCCCTCTAAGCCCTCTGTGAATGTGTCAGCAGTAGCACCAATATCTTCTTCTGGGTCGAATCAAGAATCATCAAGTGTAAAGAATCAGCCCCAAAGTAAAGATTCTGATGATAAAGTTGGAAACTTGAAGGCAAATCAGAGCAAAAATTCATCGGAAAAGTCACCTGCAAGTGTGAATCAGAGCTCAAATCCAGCACCAAAATCTGCTAGTGGCAGTAAAGAGAAAGAAATTGCAGAAAAGGGAGTGAAGAGTAATTTCACTTCTTCATTTGTGAAAAACCAGAGTAGTGGGACAAATTTAGATGTGTCGGCAAAGAAGAAGGATGAAGATTTGGTTAAGTCTTTGTTGAGTTGTGATTTCTTTGATGGGAATTGGGTGAAAGATGAGTCTTATCCTTTATACAAACCTGGTTCTTGTTCTCTGATTGATGAGCAATTCAACTGTTTTCTCAATGGTAGACCTGATAATAATCACATGAAGATGAAATGGAAGCCAAATGGCTGCACTCTTCCAAGGTAAGATTTTGCTATTTATGCTCAAAATTATTTCTTATCTGATCTATGAACTCCAAATTTTCAATTACTCAAAAAATCCATTGCTTGTGGAATATGGCATTTTCCATTTTTGTTCATTATCTGTGAGATTTGATCTAGTTTACTTATTAAACCATGATTCCTTTATCTTAAAGTTGATATTTTTAATCAATAACATTGTAAGTAGATCTTATAACAGGCTATTTGTACTTGTTTTGCTTCTTCGAGATCAAATCGTTATCTGTATTCTTGATGTCTTCTTACAGTTGATTTTTGGAACTTGTTGACAGATTGAATGGCGCTCATATGCTGGAACTATTGAGAGGAAAGCGATTAGTATTTGTCGGTGATTCGCTCAATAGGAATATGTGGGAATCCCTTGTTTGCATACTCAGAAACTCTGTCAAAGATCAGAAAAAAGTTTATGAAGAATCTGGGAGACAACATTTTAGGACAGAAGCTTCATATTCATTTCTATTTGAAGTAAGATGTCTGATTTTGCTGGACTAATTACTACTATTTTACGTTTCTTAGACTCTCCAAAAATGCTGTTGTGCCGAACTCTTTTTGGAGGATCCTGCACGCACCGACATTGCGAAGAGTCTGAGCAACATAGTACTATTAGACTTCATCATTATATATTCATAATCTAATGACATCTTTCATTTTCTCATAATTCAGGAGTATAATTGCAGAGTGGAGTTCTTTGTATCTCCATTCTTGGTTCAAGAATGGGAATTTGCAGATAAACAAGGAGTGAAGAAGGAAACTCTTCGACTTGATTTAATTGGACAGTCTGCTGAAAAATATAAAAATGCAGATATCTTAATCTTCAACACAGGCCACTGGTGGACTCACGAGAAGACTTCCTTAGGGTAAGACTTATTGTTCTTCTTTTTTTTCTTTCCATCAACATGTATAATCTATAGTTTTTTGTGCTTTAAGAATATAATTTTGCATTAAACAATGCTGCATTGCTACAGGAAGGACTATTATCAAGAAGGAAGTCACGTGTACAGAGAATTAGATGTACTTGAGGCATTTCGAAAAGCTTTAACAACATGGGGAAGATGGGTTGATTCCCATGTAAATCCTAAGAAAACATTTGTTCTCTTCAGAGGTTATTCTGCATCTCATTTTAGGTAAAGTCTCAGACTACATTTTACTCGTCGATAGTTCGAGGTTTCTTCTCTATAGTAGTCTCATTATTCATCGGTTTATGGTTTTCACCTATGGTCACTGAACTTTCTATCATTTATACTTTGCTTGAGCCGAAAATTTGTCCTTGGCGCCATTTATAAGCAATCTGCACATAGTTTAGTAACCTGCTATTCATCCAAAACCTATTCGTTCTGTTGTCCTATGTGTTGGTCGTACTCTCTAAAAATTTTGCCACCCCCATTTTGGATACTTCAAGAATGCACTATTTTAGAGGAACCGATAACCATTTTGGATACTTCAACAATGCACTATTTTAGAGGAACCGATAACAATTTTGTAGAGTCTGAGCAACATAACTTTTTGCCTATTAATATTATATCATTGTTTTGCTTAAAATATCTATTTTTTTCAACAGTGGTGGACAATGGAATTCAGGTGGAGCTTGTGACCATGAGACAGAACCAATCAAGAACACAACATATCTTACTCCATATCCATCCAAGATGAATGTATTGGAGAGAGTCTTGAAAGGGATGAAAACTCAAGTTTCCTATCTCAATGTCACAAGAATGACAGATTTTAGAAAAGATGGTCATCCATCAATATATAGGAAACAAAAATTGACCAATGAGGAGAAGAAATCACCATTATTGTTCCAAGATTGTAGCCATTGGTGCCTCCCTGGTGTACCTGATGCTTGGAATGAGCTGCTATATGCTAAACTTTTAGTAAATCAACACCAAAAACAACAAGAAGACAAGAAGTCATAGAGGGTCGGGTCCATTATCCACCGAGTGTCGAACTGTAAGCCTACACTGACCCTCGGGAATTTCTCGATTATAAGAAAAGGAAAAGAAAAAGAGAGTAAAGAGTGTTTATAGTTTAGACTATATATGTGAGAGTAGAGAAGTCTTTTAAGAGGGTTCGAGCCATGGAATCAGTCACCAATACCTATGTCTGGGATAGGCTGTCTATTCACACTCCTTTGGAGTGCGGCTCTTTTTTGGACCCTGCATTAATACAAAATGCTTTATGCACCGGCTTCCAAATATTTTTCTTGAGTCTCGAGGAGCTCGACATTGTAAATTATATTCTTAATTATATACATTATTTATTTTGAATTAATAATTTATATTACTTACAATTTTTTTATATTTTATTTTTGGTCTGTGACATAGGATTTTCTTAATTCTTGTGCGTAATTAGGGGATCTAAGTCCATATTACACCTGACATCTCTGCTTGATTATGAAAATTAGCTGTTTGATATTTTAATCCTGTTTATTTTTTCTAGTTCACATGGGGTGTTTTGCTATGTTCTATTAAGTATTCTAGTTATTTATTTAAAAAAAATACATTATAAATATAATTTAACTAGTTATAACATATTATTATTAATTAATTAGGATTAAGTATTTAAAATCAAACACAGGTGATGCATAAATATCGTATGCATATAGACTTTTATTCTACTTTTAGGATGGATATTTTGAAAAATTGTGTTGGTCTTTTACATCCTGGGTCGTTCCGTTCCGTCATCTGGCTTATGTTCTTCATGTAGCATTCAGATCGAATGACTCTATGAAATTACGTCGATATATAATTTATTCTATTGAAGCGTAACATAAAAAGCTTCTTCTCATCTTACATTTCTTTGATTTGGAAGTTCAAGTGTCGGTATGGAGCCAATTAAGCTGGGAAAATGATTTTGACTATGGGTGTGTTAGACTATGAATATTTGTTTAGGGAAAATATCTTTTTCCGTACCGAACACACCCTATTATGTTTTGTGATTCATAATCATTGTTCAAAATATGATAAATTTTTAGGTTAAGAATTCTGAAAATAATCTTTTTGCCTTTATGAGAATAAAAATAAAATCTGTATATATTTTATTATTTTAAATTTCAACCGTAAAGTTATATTGAATATGTTGTTATCGCTAATAAACTTTATAGGGAGACATACATGCCCTTACTTTTTAATGCTATGTATTTTGGACCAAATGGGTAGTAGGGAGTTGAGAGAGTGACCCTTGCATTTGGTATAGAGCCATTTATGAATTGCCTTCAACAATTTTAGAAAAGAGTGGTCCATTTGTCCAATTTGAATTTGATTAGTTCACAAGGGGACCATGCAATTTAATGAGGTTATAATTGTTCATGAATCTTATACTTAGATCCAATTACATATCTATCGACTATCAAACATCTCATTTCTGTCTTATTATTATTTTTGAACTTAAATAGACACGATTTAAATTTATGATGCGTATTGTTTTTTTTTTAAATTTAAGTGATCTTGTAGATTTGTTTCTCTGGCTATATCATCATCGAGTTTAAAAGCGCGTGTATCATGTGAACTTGTGTTAATGTCTTATAAAGCTTTTCCTCTTCTGTTCTGATGTAAGATTCGTTTAAAGTGTAACATGTACTCTTATTTGTGAGCTTATCAACCTAAAAGTCTATCATTTCTTTCCTTCCTTTCAACCCTCCCTTCGTCATGAGCGTAATTCTCGCTAAGTTTTGTCGTGGCGATCATACTGAAGGAGCATTAGACTGATATCATATTTGTCACGAAACTCAAGCCCATGACATATATTGTCTGTTTTGGCCAATAGACTTTACGAATTTGTTCCTTGAATTGTGCCATCATCATGGGCGAAGCCACCTTAGGCGAAAGGTGGTCCAGTACATACCTTTCGGCGGAAAATTATGTAGCTTACAGAGGTTACATGTTAACTATTATGAGTGTGCTTTTAATTTTGCATATCCTTAACATAACTGAGAAGAAAATTCATACACCCTTCGATAAATTTCTAACTCCGCCACCGATCATTATTAAACCCATCAAACGAATGTATCACATATTCACATGATCTTGTACTTTAGCTTATAAAGCTGTTCACTTTCCTCACACATTTCAATGCCGAATTCGCCTAAGGTGTACACACCTTCTTTAAAGGCCGGAGAGGCCTGCTGATCCTTCTCTTCGGGCCCCTTCCGTCATGGGCATAACATTTATATGAAATAAAAAAAGAAGAGAGAGAGAGAACTCATGTAAAAGAAGTTAACATCGAACAATTACTCATCCTTTTATGTCAAATCTACTCTTAGAAAAAAGAAAAACATGATATACAGTAGTGATTGAACCAATTACAACAACAAATCAAGTGTAATCTCGTGATCCCACAAGTGAGGTCTAGGGAGAGTAGACTGTATGCAAACCTTACCGGATGTTTCCTAAAAAACTCGTGTCAAGGACAGTTGAAAATAGTGATCCAACCATTGTAGTCATAATTTGATCAATGTCCCATGAGGGAACAAGAATTAGCATATCCTATGACAAACATTTAGAAATGAAAGTACCAGATATATTGGAAGATCTCATCAAATTCACATGACTTCAAAAACAGTAGTATCTTTTTCAGTAAGTGAACAAGAATCACAGAAAGAGAGAGAAACATCAAAACATAATCATATTAGTTATTCACAGATCAAGTGTCTAGAAAATGCACCTCCTTACTCACATGAAGTGAAGCTTCTAAAATGCTTATAAGAAAGAAACTATAAACAGCTTCATGTAATTATTTGAGATCAACAAATGAGCAAAGAACATGGTATTCTGCAACCAACTTAATCAATAATGCAAGATAGTGGAAAGAGCTTCTGAAACAAAAAAGCAAAGGAATGAAATCTTGGATTAAATTTATTCAGTCAAAGTCCAAAAGCTTGAAACGAGTTGAGCTTAAATGAAGCAATCAAGATTCATATAGTCAATCCCGACTTGTTTGAGGAACGAGGCATAATTTGTTGTAAAGTCCAAAAGCTGCTCTTAAGCTCTATCCTATGGGAAGCAGAACTGCAAAGAAGACTTCTCCATAATTGAAGAATATAAAGGCAATTACTATCAATACCAATAAATTTGAATTGCAATTGGCAATTACTAACATTGATTCCCAAATATTGAAAAAAGGAGTGTGTCAGGAGATAAGATAACTTCTGCTATCTCAAGTACAATTTAGCACTGTGTACAGCCACAATGATACTAGGTGCACACAAACACCGAATCAAGTAAGCCACTGGAATGAATTATATGGATAAAATTTCGATTTATTAAGGACATGAAGAGCAGGTATACCAATAGAACTACCATTTGCATGGTTATTTACAGAGGTAAAGACAAATTCGCGAGATTACTTAAACAAGTTTTTTTTTTCATATGACTTGAAATTTGAAAGCTTGGACCAGCAAACTGGAAAAGGTATTATGAAACTCAAGGAAAAGAGTACATTTCCTACCGATATGCCTAAAGAAAAAACTTAGAAATATCAAATGCCAGACAGGGAACCGGGGGTGGGGTGGGGAGTTGCTTGGGAGACTGAACATGATGATAAGAGCACAAAATCAGTTTAGCCTCCTCCTCCTAGGTGCACGTGAATCTCCACTATCCACATCTGAAATTCTGGAAGCATCATTTCTTCTTCTGGAAGATGATGTAGAAAGGGACACCCTAGAATCTATTTCAGCAGCAGTGTCCACTGTTTGACTCTCTGAGTGTATAACAGCAGCAATGCTTGAAACAGAATCTCTATCATCAACTGGTAGAGGCTGCTCCTGATTCCTCTCCACGGTGTTACTACGGAAGTATGGTTCAACTAGCCTTCCACCAGAACCAAAGGCAGAAGCAAGATTGGCATAATGAGCTGCTCGATGTGAATTTGATCTACGGAGTAACAGAGAGGAAAGACGACGGCCTTCCCACACATCTGAGTTAGTAGGACTGGTCTGTGTCAAGTCAACCACGTCATCAGAAGGCGGCACAGGATTCTGTTCTCTGCGCAGTCCCCTGGAAGTAAGAATCCGGTTGAGCAGTGAGCTGCTCCGCTCAGGTAATTCATGAGAACCTTCAGGACTCAGCTGCTGCAGCTGAGACAAATCAAATCTACTTCCAAGACGGCGAATCATTTCATCCATTGGAATGGTAAATGCTGTCCTTTGAATAGTTTGCCTCCAGCTCTCAACACGCCTTGCTTGAGGCCTCTGAGGAATTTTAAGAGTTGAATCCTCTTCAGGCTCCCGTACATTAGTTCCACGGCCATATATTGGGATTACATTCTTCATAGTCACTTCCCCCTTACAAACAGGGCATTCCTTTGCATCTGAATGGAGATGTAGCCATCGATAAAGACATGGCCAACAAAACAAGTGACCACAACAAGTCACAACAGGTTCTTTTGACAAGTCCAGGCATATATTGCAATCAAAGAAGCTTCCCCCCTCCTCACTATTATCCTTTTCATTGTGTTCCTTTTTTCCCAGAATCTCATCATGTGAATAACCGTTATTGTTATCGCATGTATTGGCCACCTCAGAGGGTCTCTCCTCAGCAACAACTTCACTTGTTTGTGATTCACTCCTACCAATGAATTCCATTGCAATGTTTCTAGCTTCTGCAGGGACAGGAATGTTTCTCAAGGCTGACCGCCATCTGCTCCTCCTTTGCCTAACAACTTCCCTAAATCGATAACCATCTAACAGGTCCTCTAAATTCATATCCTCAATGGGAAATGATGCAGGAACAGGTTCAGAATCATCAGTAGGACTTTCAACAGGTCCCAAATTCAGATCAAGATTCATTGTATTTGGTGAACCATCCTCCATGGCAATTCAACCAAGACACAGAGAGATACAACAAGCTTCAATTTCCAAACTAAACGAGGTGAAAGACTCGAGCTTTTCCCACTATACCAATATGAAAATCAAGATTCCCCTTTCTCCTAATCAATTGAATGAAAACCTTCAATCTTCACCTTCATCCATTAACTTCTACTACTATTCCACTCAGAAAAATCAAACCCAAATTCAAGCAGCTAAATTTGAGCAGAAACCCTAACATTTCTCAGGTCAGAAGAAAATCAATTGAAAAAACCCAAATAATTTATAAAACAATAAATCAAAACCAAGAGCAAGCGGAATCAAAAATTCTAAGAAAGGTGTAATCTTTTCTGGGTAAATCGCAATAAGAATAAAAACCAACCATTCAACACAAGAAAAGGGAAACAAAAAAAAAAGAATCGAAAAGGGTCACGAAGATTGTGAGCCTAGATGAGAATCAATTTCTCTACAATCAGTTGAAAACCCACAATTTAGAACCCATTTTTTTAAAGAACAAAATCAATTTTAAATTAAAGGGTTTTTGTTTAACTGGGCAAAAGAGCAACCAAAGTAAAAATAAAAAAAAATAAAATAAAAAGATTAAGAGGGAGAGAAAGAAAGACCTTGAGTCACCAAGATTGGATTTTGATGAAAGAAATCAGCATAATCTGCTATGAAATTAGCGCAGTTTTCAGTGGATTTTTCATCTCTGAGTGAATTAGGGATCTGGTCCACTACGAGCGAGCTATAGAGAAAGAGATTTTGTGTGTAAATACGGGTTAAATTCCAACCCGAGAAACTAGAGAGAACCAGCTCAGATACAGAGAGGAGGGAAATTATCCCTGCACGTAAGCAATTCTCACTTCCCCAAATGGTGTTTGTGGGTCCCAGTTACTGCCACGTCATCACCCAAGTAGGCAAGTGGGTCCCACTTCTCTCTTTAATTTTTTCCTACACACATTTTTGAAAATAATTTTGGAAAAATAACACTCTAGGTTAGTTGCTAGAAATATTTACATGTTTTAGCTTATATTTTATAGTTATTTATCTTATTTAATTTATATTTATGTATAAATATTTTTTAATATATTTTTATATATAAGATTGATACATTATATATGATATTTTATCTCTAAATATAATATTATATAATATTATATAAATTAAAAATATAGCTATGTGATTAATATTGCATATTGGACGATATATTTTTAAAATATCCCTTGAACTTATCATATGCAAAAGTTATGCATTTCTCTACTGTTCAATATGTTGTCTTAATTTTTTTCTTTTTAATCATGTTTAAAAAGAATGTCTCTTTTTTTTTTTGACTAACTCTTTAATTTACACTTTTCACATGACATGTCTAATATCAAAAGATTAAAGGATATTTTTGATACTTCTACATTATCATTAATTTAAGATCCTTATCAATAAATCACACAAATAGAATTGAAACGAATGAAATACGATAAAAGAAAATTGAATGTGCCAACAAGGTTTTCACATTAATAGTACAAAGAAAATTAACTCACATATAAGGTATATATATATATATATATATATATATATATATATATATACTTAATGATGTGAGATTTGTTGGGAAAATTTGTGTAGATTCAACCTAAAAGAGATAATATCACACTATATTAAATATATCTTTGATTGTTTTGGCCTAATAATTGATATCTAACCAATGATTTGACAAGACGAGCAGAGATGACAAACTAATAGTGTGAGCTCGACTTACTACATTTGCTCGTTGTGAGCAAGTTTATAACTATCTTTACATGAGATGCATACACATGCAAAAGAAAAAAAAAAAACATGTGGCGCTGTGATCGCCAAGTAGGGGGTGTACATGGAAGTCGGGTTAGTGTGATTTTTCGTTTTTAAAAATTACTAAATTAATTATGTCGGTTTATTAAATCCAAAGCCAAATCAAACCAACATAAATAGGTTGTTTCGGTTTCGATTTTAATCGATTTTTCGATTTTTTAGAGCTTTTTAAAAACTAAAATAAAACGGTTAAAAAATCAAATATAACTAAGTGGGCCTTTATATATATATATTTTTTAAATTAAATCCAAACATAACTAAATAAATCAAAAAATCGAAAATCGAAATAACATACGGAAATAAAAAAAATGAAGAAATGGAAGTTTGCTGACTTAGCTCATAAGAAAAATAGAAAGAAGAAATACTATGACGTGCGAAAGTGACAGGTGTCGATGAATGAGGAGAGGAGGAGAAGTCTGCGAAAAGTGAGAGATGAATCTTGTGAATTATTTTTATCTTTGCTAGGGTTTTAAGTTAATATTAGGCCTTTATATTGGATCATTTACTTACTAGTTACAATTTACAAGTTTAAAACTTATAAGCTCAAAATCTGAATATATATCTAATTTCTAAATATTGAAAATTAATAAAACAAATTTAAAAGTATTCACCAAATAGATTATAATTAATATTTTTATGTATAAAGTTAAAATTATATTTATATATATATATATATATATATATATATATTATCTTAGGATTGGGTTGGGTTCGGTTTGACTTTTTCTAGTTAAAACCAAATCAAACCAACGATAGTTAGGTTTTTTTCCTCCGACGCCAAACCAGTCAAACCAAATCATCGGTCGTTTTTGTTCTTGGTTTGAGCTTGATTCCTCGGCTCGATTTGACTTGGCGGTTTGTACACCAGAACCATAAGTACTCGGGATAACGTGGATGATACTGATAAATTTTCAAATCAATGAATCTTGATAATGGTCGTATGAAACTTAATTCGAAAGAGATTAATTGAATATGAGGCGTGGAATTGTGTAAATAAATTTCACATTAATGTTGAGAAAGAAAAGTTTTTAAAGAAAAAAACACAATGTAAATTTTATACGAGTCGAACCTCATTAACACCGAAAGAATATCCTTATCATGTTCAAAAGTGTCTTTGAATTATTGACTCGAGCCTCGTTTTAGGTCTTGCGTGTTCTCTGGAATTATGAAATGATTATGAAGAATATAGCCCAGAAGTGGGAGGCCACTTTTATTCTGGGACTTTTCGTCTCATTCACGGAATGCGATTTATAAGTCGCATTCTGGGCTGCGATTTATAAGTCGCATTTGCCTTGCGGCAACGCCGATTTGTGCTTGTCGAATCTTTCCCCGTGCCTTTTCTAGCATGATGGCATTGGCTTCTTATGCGACATGCGAATAGGCGAAGTACACATGTCAAGAATTTACGGGTGTAACAAATTATATATATATGCCAGTTTGGGTTGGGTTCGGTTTGTCTTTTTTTAGTAAATACCAAACCAAACCAACAATGGTCGGTTTTTTTCCTCCAACGTTGATCAAATCATCGGTCGATTTTGTTCTTGGTTTGACTTGAATCCTCGGCTCGATTTGACTTGGCAGTTTGGCTTGTACACCCCTAACCATAAGTACTCGGGATAACGTGGATGGTACCCAATAAATTTTCAAATCAATGAATCTTGATAATGGTCGTATGAAACTTAATTCGAAAGAGAGATTAATTGAATATGAAATTATTCGATTGTGTAAATAAAATTTCATTAATACTTGTGAAAATAATATTTTTAACTAAAAAAATACAATATGAAGTTGTATACGGTCGAACCTCATTAGCACGAAGAATATCATATCATGTTAAAAGCGTCTTTGAATTATTGACTCGAGCCTCATTTTCGTCCAGCGTGTTCTCTGAGTATGAAATGATTATGAAATAAATCGAAGAAATGATTATGAAATAAACCTTGATGGGAGGAGTTTTTATTCTTGGGACTTTTAAAGTCTCATTCACGGAATACGATTTATAAGTGCGTTCGCAGGAATGCGATTTATAAGTTGCATTCTACCTTGCGACGCGCCGATTTGTGCTTGTCAGGTCTTTCCTAGCCTTTTTCTAGCATGTATGGCATTCCAAACTCTTAGCAACATGCGAATAGGTCATCTACATGTCAAGAATTTACGGGGTGTAACAAATTATATATATTATGCCTGTTTGGGTTGGGTTCAGTTTGTCTTTTTTTAGTAAATACCAAACCAAACCAACAATAATTCAGTTTTTTTCCTCCAACGCCAATCCAAATCATCGGTCGATTTTGTTCTTGGTTTGACTTGAATCTCGGCTCGATTTGACTTGGCGGTTGCTCACTGTACACCACAACCATAAGTACCTCGGGATAACGTGGATGGTACCCAATAAATTTTCAAATCAATGAATCTTGATAATGGTCGTATGAAACTTAATTCGAAAGAGATTAGTGAATATGAAGAATTGTGTCGATTGTGTAAATAAAATTTCACATTAATATTTGTAAAAGAAAATTTTTTAACTAAAATACAATATAATTTTATACGGTCGGAACCTCATTAACACGAAGAATATCATATCATGTTAAAAGCGTCTTTGAATTATTGACTCGAGCCTCATTTCGTCCAGCGTGTTCTCGAAAATTATGAAATGATTATGAAATAAATCGAAGAAATGATTATGAAATAAACCGAAGTGGGAGGCCCTTTTATTCTTGGGACTTTAAGTCTCATTCACGGAATACGATTTATAAGTCGCATTCACGAATGCGATTTATAAGTCACATTTGCCTTGCGGCCTTAATAGATTGTGCTTGTAGATCTTTCCCCGTGCCTTTTTTCTATGTATGGCATTCAAAAACTCTTAACCAACATCTTCAATGGAGGTCATCTACATGTCAGAATTTACGGGTGTAACAAATTATATATATTATGCCTGTTTGGGTTGGGTTCAGTTTGTCTTTTTTTAGTAAATACCAAACCAAACCAGCAATGAGTCGGTTTTTCCTCAACGCCAATCCAGAAATCATCGGTCGATTTTTGTTCTTGGTTTGACTTGAATCCTCGGCTCGATTTGACTTGGCAGGTTTGGCTTAATACACCCCCTAACCATAAGTACTCGGGATACGTGGATGGTACCCAATAAATTTTTCAAATCAATGAATCTTGATATTGGTCGTATGAAACTTAATTCGAAAGAAATTAAATTGAATATGAAATTATTAGGTGTGTAAATAAAATTTCACATTATCTTGTGAAAAGAAAATTTTTTAACTAAAAAAATACAATATAATTTTATACAGTCGAACCTCATTAACACGAAGAATATCATATCATGTTAAAAGCGTCTTTGAATTATTGACTCAAGGTGTGCCTCATTTCTGTCCGTGTTCTCGAAAATTATAAATGATTATAGAAATGTCGAAGAAATGATTATGAAATAACCGAAGTGGGAGGTTTTTATTCTTGGGACTTTTATGTCTCATTCACGGAATACGATTTATAAGTCGCATTCACGAAATACGGAATTTATAAGTCACATTGCCTTACGGCAGCCGTTTGTGCTTGTCCAGATCTTTCCCAGATGCCTTTTTCTAGCATGTATGGCATTCAAAACTCTTAACCAACATGCGAATAGGTCATCTACATGTCAAGAATTTACGGGGTGTAACAAATTATATATATTATGCCTGTTTTGGGTTGGGTTCGGTTTGACTTTTTAGTAAATACCAAACCAAACCAACAATGAGTCGGTTTTTTTCCTCCGACGCCAATCCAAATCATCGATCGATTTTTGTTCTTGGTTTGACTTGAATCCTCGGCTCGATTTGACTTGGCAGTTTGGCTTGTACACCCCTAACCATAAGTACTCGGGATAACGTGGATGGTACCCGATAAATTTTCAAATCTGATGAATCTTGATAATGGTCGTATGAAACTTAATTCGAAAGAGAGATTAATTGAATATGAAATTATTCGGTGTGTAAATAAAATTTCACATTAATGTTTTGTGAAAAGAAAATTTTTAACTAAAAAATACAATATAATTTTATACGGTCGAACCTCATTAACACGAAGAATATCATATCATGTTAAAGCGTCTTTGAATTATTGACTCAGAGCCTCATTTTCGTCCGCGTGTTCTACGTAAATTATGAAATGATTATGAAATAATAGAAGTGTGAGGATCTTTTATTCTTGGGACTTTTATGTCGCATTCACCGGAATGCGATTTATAAGCCGCATTCCTGGAATGCGATTTATAAGTCGCATTCCTCGAATATGATTTATAAGTCGCATTCGTCGAATGCGATTTATAAGTCGCATTTGCCTCATAGGCTTAGCGCTGTCGATCTTTCTAGGGCCTTTTCTAGCATGTATGACATTCAAAAACTCTTAACCAACATGCGAATAGGCCATCTACATGTCAAAAACTTTATGGAGTGTAACAAATTATATATATATTATGCCGGTTTGGGTTGGGTTCGGTTTGACTTTTTGGTGTGCAAACCAAACCACTTAATAGTCGGTTTTTTCCTCCAACGCCAAACCAAAACGCCAAACCAATCAAACCAAATCATCAGTCGATTTTTGTTCTTGGTTTGACTTGATTCCTCGGCTCGATTTGACTTGGCAGTTTGGCTTGTACACCCCTAACCATAAGTACTCGGGATAACATGGATGGTACCCAATAAATTTTCAAATCAATGAATCTTGATAATGGTCGTATGAAACTTAATTCGAAAGAGAGATTAATTGAATATGAAATTGTTCGATTGTGTAAATAAAATTTCACATTAATACTGAGAAAGAAAAGTTTTTAAAGAAAAAAATACAATATAAATTTTATACAGTCGAACCTCATTAACACGAAGAATATCATATCATGTTAAAAGCGTCTTTGAATTATTGACTCGAGCCTCATTTTCTTCAAAAACTCTTGATATGGTTTGTGACTTTGACCCACCATGACCTAAAAAACTACAAGATGGATGAAGTTTCTAAGCTCCCAATTATTGGGCTTTTCTATTTCCAACCCAATTATTAGGCTTCAGATCAGTGGTAAATAGTCCAGCTAAGGGAATTACTGAGTTTAATCGAACCCAACATTTTGGACACGATATCTATATGTGTGTATGAAAAATTAACTAACGTTTTTCTATAAGTCAGATTCTAACTATATAATTTCAAAAGTGTGTAACACGTTCAGTAGTATATAGTCTAGTTGAGGGTAGAGTGTATGCAACAAAGGTGAAGCCAGGGAGGGATGAGGGAGTTCATCCGAACCCCGATTTCAGTGAAAATTACATTATTTTGCATGATTAAAACTATTTTTTTATGTATATAGAGTAAATGTTGAACCCCTTTAACTTCTTCATGTCTTTACTTCTTCATATTTTGAGTCCACTTTATAAAAATCTTGATTCCGCGGTCATTGATTCACATACCTTACTCCTACCTCATAGAACACACACACATATACAGGCGGATGCATAAAGAAAGTAATTATTGGGTTCAATGGAATCCAACATTTCCGATCGACATGGGGTTTGGATATATGTATAAAAATCACTAAAATAAAATTCCTTTAATAATTTCAAAAGTATAATAAATTCAATCATAAATACATAAATCGAACCCATCAAATATAAATCACAAATCACCCCAATACTCAAAAGAGTTATTAATAATGTTCAATAAGATTAAATTTCTTAATACATTAATGACAATAATAATAATAATTTTAAAAAAATAATCTAAACAGATAAAATAAACTTCTTTTAATTGACTCTCTTACAATCTGATCTAATTTCTCCTTTAGTCCCTGTTAATGGACTAATATTCCCCATATTAATCATTGACTCCACAAAGCTTTGAAAAAATGCACTTTGGTCCCTGCTAAATTTATTAACAACACTTTTGGTGACTGTTGATGCTGAAAATAACTCTTGATCTGACTGCAAAAGACCTTTTTTATTCCGTAAATTTGCAAAATAATTATTATCAAATTTATTTGGAGTTGTAATGTCAAGATTAGCCAATGCATTGCCACTTCCATTTTGTGGACATATTTGCAATAATTTGGCTAAGTATGTAATGTTTAATGTGGGATCAGGATTTCCAGTGCCATTGAAATTGTAAAGCCTCCCACTGAATACTCGACATTGTGCACGTCCAAATGTGTGAGCACCTAATACAAAATAAATAATAAATAAAACAAAATTAGCGACCAACAACTTATGTCCGTTAAATAATTGTAAAGAAATATCCTTAATTTTATTTAGTGACGGAATAATGAATTTTTTTTAGTGATAGATAAGTGAAAAGAAAGAAAGTGTTATGATTGACTTTTTGTAGTTACAGAATCGATGATTTATATAGTCGATCTAATTTGTTTGTAGCTGAAAAGTCGCTAGTTGATATTGTGAGAATGTTTGGTACGATGAAAGTTGTTTTTCATGTTAAATTTTTTTGCTATGAAAAATATTTTCAGATGTTCGGTTAGCGATTAGTGAAAAATATTTATCGAAGAAACACATATAATAAAGATTAATATAATATTAGCGAGTTAAAGAGTATTTCAATGAACATTTTGAGTATTGCAAAATGAATAATATAATTAGCTAGTTGTTGGATCAAGTAATATGAAGTTATTATTATTTAAGATAATTCTAACAAAAATAACTTTCGAGTTTCCCTCACAAGTGAGGAAAGTCAATTTTAATGGAAAATATTTTCCTAAAAAATGATTTCCGACATACCAAACATACTCTAGCTATATATCGGTCGATTCAACTTATACATCCTGACAAGTTATACGTAACTTTTACCATACGTACATTTCTTTATAGTTATCTTTTAAGTAATTTGATAACGTAAAATAGTAAGTACCTGATAAGGCGACTAGATCAGTAATGTTAAGGCCAACAGCAGAAAATTTTGCAGCAATGTTAATTATGCCTTCAATAGGAGAAGGAATAGAAGTATTAGCTCCTTCTTGATTTGCTTTTCTGCTGTCTCTTCTCCCTAATAACACATTCCATGAAGGACCCCCTGCCTGCAGTACCCCCATTAAAAAGAATTTAAAAAATTAAATTTAATATAACGTTAGTCGAAATTCTGTATTTATATTTGAAAATTCACTTAATATATATAGATAATCTAATTCATAATACAGTAAGCTGTCTTTTTCTAAAAATCAGAACCAATATGACTCCAAATTCTAGCACCGCACTTCTATGTTTGTTTAACAAGTTCTTTAATACATCATCGGTGTTTTATGACGGTTTTATAAGTTTGCCTAGTTTCTGCAGGTTCGGCAAAATTCAGTAACTTTGGTCTAGACCTGTATTTGTGTTAGAAGAAGTAAGTTGAGGAAGTGCAACAAGTGAACCCTACTCATTTCATTTTCCAAATGGATCTATGTAATTCACTTTCCTCATCGGCTCCAACGCCAAGTCAGGAAAATTAACCGCCCCTGATTGTCAAAAATTCTTTTCTAATAAGAGTTTGTCATTAATCAAATTTTTTATACACACAAGAGAAGCCTAATAAGATCTTTCACCGGAAAGAAAAGCGCCAAAAAATAAGGAAATAAGTTAAGCCGGATTTCTCATGACTATTCAAGAATTTCAATATTTGAATCGCCTCTTTCAAAATCCATAGAACTCATAAACTCGAAATCACAGCTCTTTTAACATTTCATTAGTATTTCAAATAGGTATTGAAGTGCAAACTTTGTTGCTCGGACCTTCAAAAAATTTGTCTACATGTATGTGTGCTGGATCCTTTAAAAATAGTGCATTTTTGGAGAGTCCGCATACATACCAGAGAAACAGAGGATTCAGCAGCAAGAGCAAGAATGTCAGCACAAGAAACAACACCGGGACAAAAATTCTCAACAGCAACCTTAATCTTGTCAACAACATTAAAACCCCTTAAGGAATTAACATTTGGAGCTGCATCTTTCTCACTTACTATCTTTGTTGTTGCATTATTATCCAACAATATTGATGCATCACATCCCTGAATCATTCATTCATTCACCAGAAGAAAAACAAAAACAAAAACAAATTAATCATCTTAAATATCCATTAAAAAAATAGTTGAAAGATAGAACCGACAAGCGATCGGATTTAGAATTTAGACATTGCAGGTTCTGAGTCAGGAGAGAATAATAGCCTCTTGAGAGAATAAATTGAAGGATTTTAATGAAGAAACTAGCGGTTTTGAGTAGTAGCAGAAGTCGTTTTTCAGCTTTTAAGCAACTAACTTATAAGTAGTTTCCCAAAAATAAGTGATCTTTCCTTTATTTTAGGACAAGATTATCCATATATATGTGATATTTCATTTTCAAAAACACTTTTTGATAAATATTTACCAAACACAAAATATTATTCTTCCGTAAAACTTTTGACCAAAAACACTTCTCAAAAGTAAGTTGATTTCGACAGTCTGATCGAAAATGCTCGAAGTTCTACTAATATCTATATACTGCAATTTTTTATTCTTTTTTTTGAACTTGAAAACTCATGATTTGATACGCTAGCAACTGCCAATAAGAAAATTCGACAAAGAAAATTATGATGTCAACAATATTTACATTAACAAAACAATCATGAAAATGAAGTCGAATGAGACTGGCACCAATACGTGCATCAGATTTCAAAGCTTTCTGTATAACACTTCGAACAATATTCGAAACATTTGGACATTTATATAAATAAAAACTGGAATTCAACTGATCAGCATTTGATGATTTGGTGAAAAAACTGGAAAAAACAAGCAAAATGCATATTAAAGGCAAGAAATTAAAAGAAGAAGAAGAAGAAGAAGAAAACATTTTTGTTTGGTTTTCTTAAGATAATCTTGTGCTTCTTTTCAATTGGCTCAATAGCCTCAATATATAGGGAAAGGATTTGTAATAAATGGTATACTAATCTTCCGTCTCAAATTATCTGTTGTTTTTTTGTTGCTTTATACGTATCTTGAGAAATATTAATTAGAAAGTATTTTTTGATTACTTTAATTTTACTTTTATTTAAGCTTTAATCTCTCTCTCTGTTTAATGTTTACTCAATAATCAAGGACTTTGTAGTATTCAGGAAAAACTATACTAAAGGTAAAATGAGAAATAATTTTAGTTATTTTTGTCTTGAACTTCTAAAATAATAAATAACTTGAGATAACTATTTTTTCTTTAAGAAAAAGATGACAGATAATTCGAGACGAATGGAGTATTATACACTATCGTGTAAAGAATTTTTACATTATCAGTGTAGCAGGTAATTACAACAACAATATATCCAGTGTAATTTCACAAGTAGGGGGGTCTGGGGAGGATAGGGTGAAAAAGATGACAGATAATTCGAGACGAAGGGAGTATTATACACTATCGTGTAAAGAATTTTTACATCATCAATGTAGCGGGTAATTACAACAACAATATATCCAGTGTAATTTCACAAGTAGGGGGGTCTAGGAAGGATAGGGTGTACGCATACCTTATTCCTACCTCGTGGAGGCAGAGAGACTGTTTTTAAAAGATCCTCGGCTCAAGTACAGCAAAATCAAAATAGTTGCGAAAAAAAAAACACGATAACAAAGAAAACATGACAATTAATTATATGAAAAAACATTCAGAAAAAGAACAGTAATTACAATTCATGCATTATTAGAGGAAAAAACTGCATTGCTTTGCCTCTCTCTCTCTGTTTTTTTTTTTTTGACAATTTCAGACGCATGCTCAAAGTAGGAAATTAGTGATATTAATTAGGATGTTAATTGTTCTTTAATTTAATTAATCTTTAATTACTGTATCTCTCGTGATATTAGAAGTAACCTCTACCATTAATCCTGCAACTTTTTGTTGTTTGTTAATTAAATATTGGCAAGAAAACAAATGTACTAGTAAATATTAGCAATATGATAATTATTCTACATTAAGTAAAAAATCTTTCTTCGGATTTCTTTAACTTCAAGTTTTAAAATTTTTTAAACTATACGTTAACTATAGCTGATACAAGTTAGCCCATAAAATTATAATTCATCCAATTCATTTTGATCCGTTCATTTATTAATTCAGTCTGTCAAAAACAAATAGAGCAATTCAAACTTAATAAGAATTGAATGAGTTATATTTCAACTCAAATAACTTTTAAACGTGTTATTTAACTCGATTCCTACTTTAACCTGCTCAAATTCAATCCGACTCGCTTACTGTGAGTAACCATCAATTTTAGTCTCAAAAGCATAAAATATTGAAAGCTTTTCCATAATCAAAGGAAAAATTAAAGTGTGGACCTTTTTGGTTCCTTCCGACACTTAAAACTGTATTTGATGATTCTAACACGGCAATGATTATTACTTTTTTTTATTTATTTCGTAGTGTTCGATATTTACATTGAGACTTTGAGTAAATTTAAATTCGCATAAAAAAAAATTTATATCGAAGGGTAGATCACTCTTATTAAAGGCGATTCTATTCCCAACAAGGAAGCTGAAGCACTATAGCTATGAGTTCGATAAAATTCAATAATTTTGATCTAACTTTTGTATTTATCTTGAGAAATCCACGAAATCTCTACTTATTGCTCCCTAATTTAGAATCCAGTAATTAAAAAAAAAAAAACTACAATCTCTTTCCTTGCTTCGCTTCTAATTTTTAAAACTCGAACTGGAAACCTCTGACGCGATTATTACTATTTACATAGTTGAATCGGAGATAACTAAAACTAAGATTAAGTTTAAAATATGGATTTGAGGTTCACACTTTCAATTACCCAATTAGACTAATTGTTTGATTATCCAAAGATTACGAATTTATGTGCTTTGTATTTACTCTTCTGTACCACATGCTGCTTCTATAACTATGAATAAACAGTACAAAATTCATAAAAAGGTCCAATTACTCTTAAGAAGTTCATATCAAAGTGAATAATACAAATTCCATGTTAATTAATAGCTGTTAACTTTGTAATTTTTATATAATTAAACATTTTAAATTTTGTTCTTGCTTATCCAATAATTAGCATGCTTACAGTAAAAACTTCGTTATAATAACATTTCAATATAACGGTCTGATTTTCTTTAGAACTCATTTTTCATGTCATAATTTACTTTTCTGTAACATCATTCTACCTATAACATCAGTGGCGCTCAGTATAGCGGTACGCTCTTTGTAAAATTACCACTCTATAATAGT
>JACEIK010004315.1:42097-52340 GCA_018107945.1 Datura stramonium
TAAGAAAAATAATATTTTTGACCCAAAAGTAACAATAAGGTCAAAAAATGAAATTGCATTTGGTTATACTTTTTGAAAAGAATATTCAGAATTATGTTCATGCTTGAATGTACTTAAATACAACTTTAAAAATGAAATCATATGAACGATGACCCACATATTAAATATTAAATTGATAGACTCTCCAAAAGTAAAAATTAAATTGAAAAATATTATATAATCTATTTTTCAAATTTGGAAATTCAATCAAATTATATTTGAAATTACAGCCAAACACCAGTTGTTAAATTAGATATAATTATTTCAAAAAAAAAAAAGTGAATAAATTTTTGGGCCAAAAAACAAAACCGCGAAAGCTTTGGTTGGTTTTTCTTTTTTCTTTTTCCCCCTAAAACCCTCACTCTTTGTTGCCTTCACTTTGGCAGGGACTCCATTAAACCCTTCGAACAGAGCTCTGAAAGTAGGAGATGCAAAATAGCATCAGCCTTAATATTTGGGATTGTATTCGTAAGCCTCTTCCCCTTTAGTTTCAGTTGTTTCAAGCTTAGGGTTTTTGATTTCTCATGCAAAACATACAGAAAAATTCTTTAAATTTGCTGATGTTTTGATACGGGTGGATTCAAACAACTTTTAAATATGGGAATTTGCTAGAAGGAATCAAATATGACATTATCAAATAAGTAGGCATTCCCCTTGAAGTAAAAAAGAAATCAGGGTTCGAAATTGTAAGCTAGTTTCGTTTGTTTCAGTTGTTCATAGTCTAGGGCTTTGATTCCCAGTTCTCAATTTTATTAATTGTGTTGGAGATGATAAAAAAAGAATGTATTGAAATTGGAAGAAATTGAGTATATTGCTTAAGTACGTGCATGCTAGGCAGTTTTTGCTTTTAGCTTTTCTTCTGTATACTTGTTTTATATTTGTAGATACCAACTAATACTATGATTCTCAAAATACTTATCGTTTCAAGGTTCTATGATACTCTCAATGGTACTGTTTCGAGTTATGAAATTTTAAGCTTGAAATGTGGTTGTAATAAAGCAGAAATTTTGTAAGGAAAATGCCACTTGAACTTGTGTATACCTGCATCTTTCTCATTACATGGACATGTCACTTTCTGGATACAAGCTGCTAGCGATAGTTAATAGTTCTACTTGTGTATTTGTGTGTGATTGCTCTTGAATTAGCCCCAGCTAATCGTGCTCTATACCTTGTTGTGGCAGGGGAAAATAAATCATTTTGCATTGTTTCAACTCCCGTCCTCGCTGCTGCTACGATCTCATTGTTTCTGGTCTTGTTCTGCTGGAAAATTGATTGACAACAGATATGGGTTATGATTCTACCATGAGCAATACGACAGATGACTTGAGCCACGGAATTGACAAGCAACATCTTGCTTCTCCCATTAAGAATTTGGTGGACAAGTATCAGCTTGTTCCAGAGTTCCTAAAGGTGAGAGGATTGGTGAAGCAACACTTGGACTCCTTCAATTATTTTGTTAAGACGGATATAAAGAAGATTGTCCGAGCAAATCAGGAGATTAGGTCTATTTTGGACCCTAATATTTATCTTAGGTATAGGGATGTCCACATTGGTGAACCATCAATGATTTTTGATGCTGTAACTGAGAAACTATGTCCACAGAAGTGCCGTCTATCTGACCTTACCTATGCGGCTCCAATTTATGTCACAATCGACTACACAACGGGAAGTCATGGGCAGACATCAGTGTCAACAAAGAAGAATGTTGTCATTGGAAGGATGCCAATTATGCTAAGAAGCAGTTGTTGTGTGCTATATGGGAAAGATGAAGATGAACTAGCAAGACTTGGAGAATGCCCTCTTGATCCCGGAGGATATTTTGTAATCAAAGGCACCGAGAAGGTAATTTTAATTCAAGAGCAGCTCTCAAAGAACAGGATAATCATCGATACAGATAAAAAAGGTTGTGTACAAGCATCTGTTACCAGCAGCACAGAAAAAACAAAAAGTAAAACAGTTATAAAAATGGAGAAAGAAAAGATATACTTAGAGTTGAATATGTTCAAAACCAAGGTCCCCATAATGGTTGTCATGAAGGCCATGGGTATGGAGAGCGACCAAGAGGTTGTGCAAATGCTAGGAAGAGATCCTCGGTTTAGTTCTCTGCTTTTGCCATCTATCGAGGAGTGTGCAGATCTCAAGTTGTATACACAACATCAAGCATTGGAGTTCCTCGAGAGTGACAAGATGCTTAAAATGCCTTTATATTCTACTGGTCCAGTTGAGAAGGGAGCCCGAGCTTTGAGTATTCTTCGTGACATATTTCTTGCAAATGTTCCGGTCCATCATCATAATTTCCGCAAAAAATGCATATATGTTGCAGTAATGATGAGGCGTATGATGGAAGCAATCTTAAACAAGGATGCCATGGATGACAAGGACTATGTGGGGAACAAACGATTGGAGCTCTCCGGTCAGCTACTATCTCTACTTTTTGAGGATTTGTTCAAGACGATGAATGATGAAGCTAGGAAGTCGGTTGATACTCTTCTAGCCAGGCCTAGTCGCTCCAGCCGTTTGGACATTTCTCAATACATAGTCAAAGATAGTATTACTGTGGGCCTGGAGAGAACCCTATCTACAGGCAACTGGGACGTTAAACGATTTAGGATGCACAGGAAAGGCATGACTCAGGTTGTTGCTAGGTTATCATACATTGGATCATTGGGTCACATGACAAAGATCTCACCACAATTCGAGAAGTCTAGAAAAGTTAGTGGTCCTAGAGCACTGCAACCTAGCCAGTTTGGCATGCTTTGCCCTTGTGACACCCCAGAAGGTGAAGCTTGTGGATTGGTGAAAAACTTGGCCTTGATGACTCATGTTACGACAGATGAGGATGAGCGCCCTATTATGTCTCTGGTACATTCTCTATTATTTATGTTTCTCCCGCCTGGTAACTAAATGTGTAATGAAGTTGTACAGGTAGTATCCTGTATTTTTGCTTGTTTATTTCTTAACTTTGAGCTTTTACACTTGATTTTCTTTTTTGATGAAGGAATTTTCAATTAATGGCATCAAGAAGATGCAAAAATTACATCAAAAGAGGGTGTCTACCCCTATACAAAAACTTATGAAACTAAAGAGCAGACATAATCCAAAAAAAGTTCAATAGTAGTTAAAGGGGCCTGATTGAACCAGCTAAATTAATTGACTAAACAGTTGGATTTAAGAATGTGGTTAGCAGTTGAAATCCCATAAGAACATCTATGATTCCTTTCATTCCAGGTGCACCAAAGATAGCAGCAGGCACCATACACCAAGTTATTTTGATGGGTCTCCCAACTCTCTCCATGAACATCGGCTCCGATAAGAACATACTCCATATGTCTGCTGCTTCTGAAAACTCCAGGACTCCAACTGGCACATATAACATCTATTTACAATCTGAAACTTTATTTTGCTGAGGTTGTCCGGAGTAAGACATGCTTCAAGGTAGTCCAGATAAAACCAACTACTTTTAAGTTTTAGGGTTAGTTTGGTTTTCCATATAAGCTTCCATGGCCATTTGTCAATCAATTCCTTGTTAGAACATAGCTTGTCATATCCCTTTTGACAGTTTATGCTCTGTCCTTTGAGTATCCCCATTGCAGTCTGTCATGTAACTGGGTGTTGACCTTAACACTTGATAATTTTGTAAGCAATCCCAGCAGGTCATTCAACTCCCAGTCCTGAATCTCCCTTCTGGACTGTGGGGTCCAAGAGTTGTCTTGCCAGTACTGTAAACTAATGGATTCCTTATTGCTGACAAGTAGAAAAAGGGATGGGAATTCATCTTTCAGAATCTCTGCCGCTAACCACCTGCCTTCCCAGAAAGAGATATGATCTCCAGTCCCCAGCTTAAGTGAAGATTTGAGTTGGAACTTCCCCCATAGCTTTGAAATATGTGTTACCAGGGACATGAGCCTTCGGGAGCTCTACCCTTTTGGGTGCACCAGTTGCTTGCCATCCATACTTTGCCTGTATTAATTATAGATCTCAAAATCGCAAGCTGACTATGATCGTTATAAAAGTTAAAACCAGAAGTCAAGGATTATGTTTAGAAGCTTTCACTGGAACAAGGAAGCACAGAAATGTGATTGTCCATATCCTTGTTAATCTTTTGATCCCAATGTTAGACCGTATTACTACATAAAAGTTTAAAATTAAAGCAATCTAACTGCAGAGTGTTGCTTATTAGTTGTTTGTTTTTTCTACTAGGACGAACAAGTGATGGAAGAGATTGAACTCTTATTGGACTGGTGATAACAACATAAAGATAGCAGCTCCTTATGTAGGATTTCTAGATGAGAACATGAAAAGTTTTATCCTTAGGATTTCTCATTATGGCATAAGCTTTAGGAGTATTCTCATGTCCAATCTACACAGTATAGCAATCTAATTTTTCTTATCTTAGCGCTGGTTATTTCGTTACTCTGATAAGAGAACAATTAATCAAAAGAACAAACACAGGGATAATAATTTCTTCTATGGGATTACAGCTTGTTTCTTGTTGAAAATTTGTCCAGCGGGAGTTGTTCCGAAATGCAATTTGCTGATTGTAGTCTTTGCTATTTCAATATATTTGTATTTTCCATATCACTGCTTTGTATGTTTTAAAAACTGTTTTGCGCTTAGCATCAACATGGTGAAACTTGTTGGTATCACCGGCTCTGCATCTTTCATCGCCCTATATATTTCTTTGGTACAATGATATCGATAACTTTGGAATTGTATACTAGTAGAAAATGTTGAGAATTTGTAGTCTCGAATATAGTAAACAAGTCTAAATGGACTGAAAAGGATAGTGAGGAATGAGGAGAATCACACCTTCCTTACTGCATGTTGGTCTTCTTAATTCATTGGTGCACTTATTCTGTGTAGAAGTAGTTCTTTTATCATTCTGATGGACTCAAACAGAGTGTGTTTAGTGGGTTGACTTTTACCAATATGCAGAGGAAGTGAAATAGCTACTACTTCACACAGTTGTTACAATTTTCCCGTTCTTTTCTTTTAATCAACTATGTTAAATGGAAAAGCCTCCAATTTATAAGAAGTATACCAATGATAGAACCTACAAAAATAAATGGCTCTCATCAAAAGACACCCATCCTTCAATACAAATAGGAACCTCATGTGTACATCAAGAAGATATTAGTGATAAGAAGCCATTCTTCATATGGACAAATGAAGCTCATTTCTTTGAAAGCTCTTCTGTTTCTCTCAGCATACTATAATTTTCCCATTCTTCTTGTGATTGAAGTCTATTTACTCTCTTCTTTTTCTTCTTTTCATTTTCCTTAATTTGTATAATCCATGAAAAAGACCTCGTCTTGCACCAAATTGAGGACATCAAAAGTGCAATTTCACCTATTTCTGCTGCTGAATATCACATATTAAGGTAATTGTTCAGTTGTTCATGTTGCATTTAGTGTGCAAATAGGTCTAGTGAAATATGTGAAAAAAACAAAAGAATAAATTGGGGCTGTTAACTGAAGTATTTGCTTAAAAATAAAATCAAAACTGAGGTTTTTACTCTTGGACCGTAGAGAGTTGCTAAGGGTCATGTCGAAAAGGTGGGCTCAAAGAAAGTGAGATTGTTAGCATCTCCTTAGTCCTTAATGGACTGACTTACCGGTACAATTGATGGTGGGAGGGGTTGGAATTACTTGTTAGAACAGTGTTCCGAAAAAAGTCCTGATCCAAGAATACGTACTTAGCTTCCTATTTTGTTGTATTTTGCTTTAATATCCATAACAAAATCCAACTTTTCAGTTTGTGCTAGTTTCAGTTAGTAAAGGTCCTACTTCATTTGTGACATGTAACTGAACTTTACATGGAACAGTGCTATTGCTTGGGCGTTGAGGACTTGGAACAACTTTCGGCAGAAGAGCTTCACATGCCAACTTCCTATCTCATCACATTAAATGGACTTATTCTAGGCAAGCACAAGAGTCCACAGGTATGTTCGAAGTGGAACACTATGTTCTCAAATTTCTCCATCTGAATATAGGCTTGTTGTTCACCTTTCACCAATAATCTGTTCTTTCAATCAGCGATTTGCTATTGCAATGAGGAAGCTACGGAGGGCTGGTAAAATTGGGGAGTTTGTTAGCATCTTTGTGAATGAAAAGCAGGTAATTCGACAGTTGGTTCTTTTGCATCGTCGTCCTAATGTTGATTCTTTCACTTGCTAAAACTACCTAGTTGGGCTTGCAAAACCTTTTAAAGGCTTCCTTGGTGTCTTCTAGTACTTAACCGAAGGGAATATAGCAACTATATTTTTTTTACTTTTGACCAATGGATATGAAGTCTTACTGTTCATTCTAAAGGAAGGAAAGGTGATAAGACTTCCACTATGGTGCCATTTGCTTGTTTTACTGTAAAATGGGACGAATGAACTTTGAGAGGCTGAAACCGAGCAACTAGTGAAATATTTTTCAGAATAGGAGATCCCATGTCTTTGGATTTGGTTAATTTCTGTTAATTTTCAAGAACATAGATAATTCCAAGGTCTGAGAAAATTGTTCCTTCTTGTGTCAGGAGCCATATAGACAATTCTTATATCTCTGATAGTTTTTGGTTAGAGTTGCTCCAGAATAGTGATGCTGTTGGCAAATATTTACATTTTCCGTCTTTGCTTTTATCATTGACATTTTCTGGTGAATAATTAGTATGATTATATATAACGTTGGATGAAATCTCTTGCAGCGCTGTGTCTACATTGCTTCAGATGGTGGACGTGTTTGTCGTCCGCTTGTCATTGCTGACAAAGGTATTTCCAGGATCAAGGAGCACCACATGAGAGAGTTGAGGGTACTCATTTTACCTGGATCTTACTTCTGAGCTGTATGTTTTCATATCAGTTCCACATATGATCTAATTGTGTTTTTGAAGGATGGTGTGCGCGACTTCGACAGCTTTCTGAAGGACGGTTTGATAGAATATCTTGATGTCAACGAGGAGAACAACACATTGGTCTGTGTCAAGAAAATGAAAAGTGCATTTTACGTTAAGAGTATTGATTAGAGTATTAATTGCACTAGTACTGACTGCAGAAATGCATGTTTTTCAGATTGCTCTGTACGAAAAGGAGGCTACGCCAGAAACAACACATATTGAGATTGAGCCTTTCACAATCTTAGGTGTTTGTGCCGGTTTGATTCCTTATCCTCATCACAATCAGTCACCTAGGAATACCTACCAGTGTGCTATGGGTAAGCAAGCTATGGGAAACATTGCCTATAACCAGTTGAATCGGATGGATGGGTTGCTCTACCTTTTGGTGTATCCTCAACGCCCTTTACTGACTACAAGAACGATCGAGCTGGTTGGGTATGATAAACTAGGGGCTGGTCAGAATGCCACTGTTGCTGTGATGAGTTATAGTGGCTATGACATTGAGGATGCAATAGTAATGAACAAGTCTTCTTTAGATCGAGGTTTTGGGCGTTGCATAGTGATGAAAAAATACTCAGCCGTATGTCAGAAGTATGAGAACGGCACATCAGATAGAATAATTAAACCACAGCGTCAAGGATATGAAGCTGATAGGATGCAGATTCTGGATAATGATGGAATAGCTGCTCCAGGAGAAATTATTCGACCTCATGATATCTATATCAACAAGGAGTCCCCTACAGTCACAAGGACACCAATCACTTCTCCTATGGGCTTGCCGGATAGTGCATACAAGCCAAATAGACAAACTTATAAAGGTCCTGAAGGGGAGACAGCTGTCGTTGATAGAGTGGCTCTTTACTCTGATAAAAACAACAACTTAAGCATCAAATTTATGATCCGTCATACCCGTAGGCCTGAACTTGGTGACAAGTTCAGCAGTAGACATGGGCAGAAAGGAGTCTGTGGCACCATTGTACAACAGGAAGATTTTCCATTTTCGGAACGTGGCATTTGCCCTGATCTTATTATGAATCCTCACGGATTTCCAAGCCGAATGACAGTGGGAAAGATGATAGAGCTTCTTGGAGGTAAGGCTGGAGTTTCATGTGGAAGGTTTCATTACGGCAGTGCTTTTGGAGAACCCAGTGGGCATGCAGACACGGTTGATGCTATCAGTGAAACTTTGGTGAAGCATGGTTTTAGCTACAGTGGCAAGGATTTTATTTACTCAGGTATTACTGGTATGCCACTACAAGCATACATCTTCATGGGGCCAATATATTACCAAAAGCTGAAACACATGGTCCTAGATAAAATGCATGCTCGCGGGAGTGGGCCTCGTGTTATGATGACAAGACAACCTACCGAAGGGAGGAGTAGAAATGGAGGTTTACGTGTTGGAGAAATGGAACGTGATTGTTTGATTGCATATGGTGCCAGTATGTTGATATACGAGCGCTTGATGGTTTCCAGTGATCCATTCGAGGTTCAGGTCTGTCGAAAATGTGGTTTGTTGGGATATTACAACCACAAGCTGAAGACTGGCATTTGTTCTATGTGCAAGAACGGGGAAAATATATCCACAATGAAGTTGCCTTATGCATGCAAACTCCTATTCCAGGAGCTCCAATCGATGAACATTGTCCCGCGATTAAAACTAGCGGAAGCTTGATTATGGTGTCATTTGTATCTGGAGCATGATGCTTCCGAATAGATGGTTTCCATAGTCAGATAAATTTTTTTTCTTTGAGTTTCCTCTTAAAGAAGTTATTTTGACCATTCCAATAGATACATATCTTGACAGTGATGAACTCACAAACAGTGATAATATGGTTTTTATATGAGCAATGTGAGTGTTCTTTTGGCTATGGTTTCTTAGTATCTGGTTCTGATTATCATGTGGGGTATGCACCATGAGTGATTCTTGTGGCAGTGTGACGTTTTGATTCATAGCTTACTCTGCTTAATGATTTTTAGTAAATCCACATTCTGTCTGCAAAATCACCAAATTATGTTGATCTAGGATCTCCATTTGTGGTCTGGTGGTGAAATTTGGAGACATCAACATGGAAAAGAAAATTCATTTTTGTCCATCACCTCTTATTTTTGCATGCATCTTATAAATAATACGAAAGGGTCATTTTACTCCACCTCTCACGCGGAATAAATTAGTCCCGAAATTATAATTTTGAAATAACTTTGTCAAATGACGGAAAATACACCTATCAAACTATCTTCATTAGGCTCACTATACAATTCACTAATTTTCAGTAGTTGTTTTCGAAAATATGTGTGGCCATTGACTAAGAATACACATTCTAAGTGTTTTTTACTTCCAAAATTAATTTGAGACAGTACTATATAGAATCAAAGAAAATATTTAACTGACAATAGTACTATTGCTACACAAAAAGCTGAAATTACAATTCCAAGCTATTGAATCAAACAAATTGGAACACACAGAACTAATACAACCAAACTAAGTGACAAATAACACACTTCTGAAGTTCCCATATTTGATGTTTGCTTTTTAAAACTTTGATTGTGTCTGAGCAACAACAGTGTCTTCTACTTGAAAAGCTTTGGCAAGAACATTTGTTGCTATAGCTGGTTCCGATCCGAAAACTGCATTAGCAATGCTTATAACACCAGGATTCTGGCTGCTCAAAGCAGCAACAGCAACAGCATTTCCATATCCAACGTTGCGTTGGTAGTGAACAAGTCCAATAGGAAAAACAAATGTGTCGCCTTTCTTAAGGACCTTAGTAATAAGGCGATTTTCGGGATTTGAAGTTACAAAGCCAACTTGAAGAGAACCTTCAAGGACTGTGAGTATTTCAGTAGCTCTAGGGTGAGTGTGAGGAGGGTTGATTCCCCATGGTGCATAGTCGACGCGAACCAGTGAGATGCCAAGAGTGTTCAGTCCTGGTATTTGGGCTACATTAACAGGAGTGACCTTAGAGCCAAAAGTGTTTGATGTGTTTCCAGATAAATGTAGGCCACTGAAGAAAAAATCCTCTGCTTCAACAGACTTGGGATCTTTGCAAGCTAAGCCATTTACCTTAGCTGAAAAAATGGAAAAACATGCAGTGAGAAAATTCATCAAATGATTGATCTCCTAGTCCTAATATAATACTCCTATACACTTCCCTTTTTAGTCCGTTCTAGAAAGAATGACGCACTTATAAATTTGGAAACAATTAATTTTACACTTCTTTTACCCTTAATGAAAAGCTTTATAATATGTCTAAGGCCACAAGTTTCAATGTTTTTGTTTCTTTCTTAAACTATATGTCACATAAATTGAAATGCAGGGAGTATA
>JACEIK010004315.1:54364-68695 GCA_018107945.1 Datura stramonium
CATTAGCAATGCTTATAACACCAGGATTCTGGCTACTCAAAGCAGCAACAGCAACAGCATTTCCATATCCCACGTTGCGTTGGTAGTGAACAAGTCCAATTGGAAAAACAAACACGTCGCCTTTCTTAAGGACCTTAGTAATAAGGCGATTTTCAGGATTTGAAGTTACAAAACCAACTTGAAGAGAACCTTCAAGGACTGTGAGTATCTCAGTAGCTCTTGGATGAGTGTGAGGAGGGTTAATTCCCCATGGTGCATAGTCAACGCGGACCAGTGAGATGCCAAGAGTGTTCAGTCCTGGTATTTGGGCTACATTAACAGGAGTGACCTTAGAGCCAAAAGTGTTTGATGTGTTTCCAGCTAAATGTAGGCCGCTGAAGAAAAAATCCTCTGCTTCAACAGACTTGGGATCTTTGCAAGCTAAGCCATTTACCTTAGCTGAAAAAATGGAAAAACATACAGTGAGAAAATTCATCAAATGATTGATCTCCTAGTCCTAATATAATACTCCTATACACTTCCCTTTTTAGTCCGTTCCAGAATGAATGACGCACTCATAAATTTGGAAAATATTAATTTTACACTTCTTTTACACTTAATGAAAAGCTTTATAATATGTCTAAGGCCACAAGTTTCAATGTTTTTGTTTCTTTCTTAAACTATATGTCACATAAATTGAAATGCAGGGAGTATATTAAGAGGAAAATGAAATTCTKATCGCGATCTACTGATTTGCAATACCTGGACTAGCAGGATCAGCCACGCAGAAATCTTGCAATGGGCTTGGCTCAAAGGCTATCACAACACAGCAGAAACTTACAGCTGCTATTAGATTCAGCAGGAGAAAGTGCTTAGCCATTTCAAGAACTCAAGAGGGAAGCTAGGAGAAGCAAAACAACAACAGCGCCTCAGTCCCAAATAAGTTGGGGGCGGCTAGGGGAAGCAAAAGTAAGGAGAAAATATTGGAAGAGAAGAAAGATGTTTTTTTGTGGGATGAAGTGATTGATAAGATAGTTTCCTTATATAGAAGAGAAGAAAGACTTAATGCATGCAAAAGTGCTTCGAGTTTGTTGAGTAATTTGTGTCATTTTTAAAAAAGATTGTGAAGGGCCGTTCAAGGAACCATGTAGACTTTGACAACTATTAGCTGTCATTTGCAATGATATGAAATTAATTTACAGAAAAAAGACAATAATAAGAGGTTAGCCGGCTTAGGACAAAAAGGAAATGGTCCAAAAGACTAATTTTTAACTTTTAAGGATAATAATAGTGATTCTTTAATACCTAGGATGGACAAATGGAGGATTTGCTCACAGGGGCAAAGCTAGAGTTCTAATTACGGATTCAACAAACCTCATTCCCTTTTCCACTCCATCTCCATTCACTGGTTATTTGCATTTTCCCAGCCAGTAATGCTGCAGTGCCTATGCCGAGGGACGCATAAAACAAAGATACTAATGTACTATATGAATCATGATGTATCCTTTCACAGACAAATTGAAGCCAAGCCCTTTGAACACCTCAACATGCATTTGCAACAGATTGTATTGTGGAAAAGAATTACTGTGAATGCTAAAGTTACATAGTGTAATAATACAGTATCTTAGTTGATGCCTTTTGATTTACAAAACTACCTATAATATCAAAAATCATATCAGGAACTATACGTCAGTTCTGGTCATCATATAAAATGAAAGCTCAACCTCTTATTTGGCGATAAAGCTGGGCAAGAATACTATACAAGAGTTCATGAACACTCTTTAGGACAAATGTTACCTTAGTCAAAAAGATTTTGCATGTCATATTTGATTTCAGTACGCAAGTATACTCCATGAAGACCTGTATTACATTTTATATGATTTGGTTGAACTATCTTAACGATGTTGCAAGTCATAAAGACGGTGTTGCAGAAGGCATCTGATGAAATGAAGACTAGACAAGACTAGATGTTATCTTATACATAACAAAGTTACTCATCATTATTTTGAGTTTGTTTGTTCTTGTTCTAGTCATTTTTATAAAATTAAAAGCAAGAAATCCGATTCATCGAGTGATAACACCAATCTGGCTATGCTCGTCTTTCCTCAGCTCATGTCATCTGGAGCAAGGCTTACACATCAGAAGAAGCCTACAGGTATTGCCTTCAGTTTTAGATGCATTGGCTCCAGCCAATTCTTGTATATAACAGTTCTTGTTTCCGTTTAAGAGTTTTAGAGTAGTGGTTCCTGATGTCTAATAGTTTCTATTAACTGATTTAAAAGGCTTATTAGAGTTCATTGTTTGCATTTTAGGCTGATTTTGAGGTGATCGCGGTCATTCTCCGAGCAGATTAGAATACTAACAAACTCGGTTCTTGATATTTGACAAGTTCGAGTGACTCAAACATATTATAATTCCTGAAAAGGATCATTACTTGCATTGTATCTGCTATTGCTAGTTAATCATCTCATCACAAAATTTTGGGCCATTCACATACCAATACACTTTAACTTTCAAGAAATTAAGCGAAGAATGAATATAACAAAGTACATACAACATAAGAACTCAAGAACAAATAAATCATATCACAGTAAATAAATGAACATCTCACTCCATTATCATCGCACACAAAAACAACTGCTGTCAACGTAGGTCCGTCTGTAAGTAAACTTGCTGCTTAAAATTTTGATTGTATCTGAGCAACAACAGTTTCATCTACTTGAAAAGCCTTGGCAAGAACATCTGTTGCTATAGCTGGCTCCGATCCAAAAACTGCATTAGCAATGCTTATAACACCAGGATTCTGGCTACTCAAAGCAGCAACAGCAACAGCATTTCCATATCCCACGTTGCGTTGGTAGTGAACAAGTCCAATAGGAAAAACAAATGTGTCGCCTTTCTTAAGGACCTTAGTAATAAGGCGATTTTCGGGATTTGAAGTTACAAAGCCAACTTGAAGAGAACCTTCAAGGACTGTGAGTATTTCAGTAGCTCTAGGGTGAGTGTGAGGAGGGTTGATTCCCCATGGTGCATAGTCGACGCGAACCAGTGAGATGCCAAGAGTGTTCAGTCCTGGTATTTGGGCTACATTAACAGGAGTGACCTTAGAGCCAAAAGTGTTTGATGTGTTTCCAGATAAATGTAGGCCACTGAAGAAAAAATCCTCTGCTTCAACAGACTTGGGATCTTTGCAAGCTAAGCCATTTACCTTAGCTGAAAAAATGGAAAAACATGCAGTGAGAAAATTCATCAAATGATTGATCTCCTAGTCCTAATATAATACTCCTATACACTTCCCTTTTTAGTCCGTTCTAGAAAGAATGACGCACTTATAAATTTGGAAACAATTAATTTTACACTTCTTTTACCCTTAATGAAAAGCTTTATAATATGTCTAAGGCCACAAGTTTCAATGTTTTTGTTTCTTTCTTAAACTATATGTCACATAAATTGAAATGCAGGGAGTATAATGCAGGGAGTATATTAAGAGGAAATGAAATTCTTATCGCGATCTACTGACGGTAACACTGGACTAGCAGGATCAGCCACGCAGAAATCTTGCAATGGGCTTGGCTCAAAGGCTATCACAACACAGCAGAAACTTACAGCTGCTATTAGATTCAGCAGGAGAAAGTGCTTAGCCATTTCAAGAACTCAAGAGGGAAGCTAGGAGAAGCAAAACAACAACAGCGCCTCAGTCCCAAATAAGTTGGGGGCGGCTAGGGGAAGCAAAAGTAAGGAGAAAATATTGGAAGAGAAGAAAGATGTTTTTTTGTGGGATGAAGTGATTGATAAGATAGTTTCCTTATATAGAAGAGAAGAAAGACTTAATGCATGCAAAAGTGCTTCGAGTTTGTTGAGTAATTTGTGTCATTTTTAAAAAAGATTGTGAAGGGCCGTTCATGAACCATGTAGACTTTGACAACTATTAGCTGTCATTTGCAATGATATGAAATTAATTTACAGAAAAAAGACAATAATAAGAGGTTAGCCGGCTTAGGACAAAAAGGAAATGGTCCAAAGCATCTAATTCTTTTCCTTTTAACTTTAAAGGACAATAATAGTGATTCTTTAATACCTAGGATGGACAAATGGAGGATTTGCTCACAGGGGCAAGCTAGAGTTCTGAATTACGGATTCAACAAACCTCATTCCCTTTTCCACTCCATCTCCATTCACTGGTTATTTGCATTTTCCCAGCCAGTAATGCTGCAGTGCCTAATGCCAGACTTACAAACAAAGATAACAATGTACTATATGAATCATGATGTATCCTTTTCGTTGTGACAAATTGAAGCCGCCTTGAACACCCTTTCAACATGCATTTGCAACAGATTGTATTGTGGAAAAGAATTACTGTGAATGCTAAAGTTACATAGTGTAATAATACAGTATCTTGGTGTGCCTTTTGATTTACAAAACTACCTATAATATCAAAAATCATATCAGGAACTATACGTCAGTTCTGGTCATCATATAAAACAGGAAAGCTCAACCTCTGGTCAAGGATAAAGCTGGGCAAGAATACTATACAAGAGTTCATGAACACTCTTTAGGACAAATGTTACCTTAGTCAAAAAGATTTCGTGTATGTCATATTTGATTTCAAATGCAAGTATACCTATGAAGACCTATTGCATTTTATATGATTTGCTGAACTATTTTAACGATGTTGCAAGTCATAAAGACGGTAAGCAGAAGGCATCTGATGAAATGAAGATTTGATAAGACTAGATGTTATCTTATACATAACAAAGTTACTCATCATTATTTTGAGTTTGTTTGTTCTTGTTCTAGTCATTTTTATAAAATTAAAAGAACCATCTATCGAGTGGATAACACCAATCTGGCTATGCCTGCCTTTCCCTGCTCATGTCATCTGGAGCATAAGCCATACACATCAGAAGAAGCCTACAGGTATTGGGTTTCAGCTTAGATGCATTGGCTCCAGCCACCTCTGTATATAACAGTTCTGTTTCCGTTTGTGAGTTTTATGTAGTGGTCTTGAGCTCAATAGTTTCTATTAACTGATTTGGTGCATTTAATAGGGAGTTCATGGTTTGCATTTTAGGCTGATTTGAGGTGATCGCATTGTTCTCCGAGCAGATTAGAATACTAACAAACTCGGTTCTTATATTTGATAATGAGTGACTCCAAACATATTATAATTCCTGAAAAGGATCATTACTTGCATTGTATCTGCTATTGCTAGTTAATCATCTCATCACAAAATTTTGGGCCATTCACATACCAATACACTTTAACTTTCAAGAAATTAAGCGAAGAATGAATATAACAGTATATACAACATAAGAACTCAAGAACAAATAAATCATATCACAGTAAATAAATGAACATCCCTACTCCATTATCATCGCACACAAAAACAACTGCTGTCAACGTAGGTCCGTCTGTAAGTAAACTTGCTGCTTAAAATTTTGATTGTATCTGAGCAACAACAGTTTCATCTACTTGAAAAGCCTTGGCAAGAACATCTGTTGCTATAGCTGGCTCCGATCCAAAAACTGCATTAGCAATGCTTATAACACCAGGATTCTGGCTACTCAAAGCAGCAACAGCAACAGCATTTCCATATCCCACGTTGCGTTATAGTGAACAAGTCCAATAGGAAAACAAATGTGTCGCCTTTCTTAAGGACCTTAGTAATAAGGCGATTTTCGGGATTTGAAGTTACAAAGCCAACTTGAAGAGAACCTTCAAGGACTGTGAGTATTTCAGTAGCTCTAGGGTGAGTGTGAGGAGGGTTGATTCTCACGGTGCATAATTAATAAACTAGTGAGATGCCAAGAGTGTTCAGTCCTGGTATTTGGGCTACATTAACAGGAGTGACCTTGTTTCAAAAGTGTTTGATGTGTTTCCAGATAAATGTAGGCCACTGAAGAAAAAATCCTCGTCAAACAGACTTGGGATCTTTGCAAGCTAAGCCATTTACCCTAGCTGAAAAAAATGGAAAAACATGCAGTGAAAATTCATCAAATGATTGATCTCCTGGGTCCTAATATAATACCTTATACACTTCCCTTTTTTAGTCCGTTCCAGAAAGAATGACGACTTATAAATTTGGAAACAATTAATTTTATGTTCTTTTACCTTAATGAAAGTTTTCTTATAATATGTCTAAGGCCATGCTCTAATGCTTTTGCTTCTTTCTTAAACTATATGTCATGATAAACGAAATGTATGGGAGTATTAAGAGGTGAAAATGAAATTTGATCGCGATCTACTGATTTGCAATACCTGGACTAGCAGGATCAGCCACACAGAAATCTTGCAATGGGCTTGGCTCAAAGGCTATCACAACACAGCAGAAACTTACAGCTGCTATTAGATTCAGCAGGAGAAAGTGCTTAGCCATTTCAAGAACTAAAGGACAAAAACTAGGACTGGTCAGCTAGGAGAAGCTAAAATAAGGAGAAAATATTGGAGAGAAGAAAGATCTTTTTTTTTTTGTTGTTGTGAGATAATGTGATTGAAAAGATAGTTTGTTTATATAGAAGAGTGATAGGACTTCATGCATGCAAAATTGCTTTGAGTTTTGTTGAGTAATTTGTGTCCTTTTTGAAAAAGACTGAAGGACCGTCCAAGCACACATGAAGACTTAGACAATGAATAGCTGTCACTTGCAGTGATATGATAGAATTTGCAGAAACAAGACAATAATAAAGAGAGGTTAGCCGGCTTAGGACAAAAAGAAATGGTCCAAAAGACTAATTTTTAAGGATAATTAAGTGTGATTCTTGAATACCTCAGATGGACAAATGGAGGATTTGTTCACAGGGCAGAGCTAGAGTTCTAATTACGGGTTCAAGCTACAGAGTGCAGCTTTACAAATTCTTAATAATATGTTGTCAAAGTTACTGAAATAGCTGCCTGAGGATGTCGCTGCTGCCTGTTTCATGTCGGTGCGCATTTGACAAAATTCCCTGCTAAAAAATTTCAACTCATACCTTATTGAATTTTGTTCCACAATGTAAAAATGTTTTTCTCGTGAACTTCTATTCGATATGGAAGCTATCGAGAACCAGGTAATACGTTCAAAAGAGTTGAAAAGAAGTAATTTCAAAAAATAACTTGGTGCAAGAATCACATTTTCATTGAGCAAATCTAACTTGAGAATATTTCACACATCTGAAAACCTACAGAGTGGTTTAGAAAGGGAAAACCAGAAATGAAAGAACAGAGGTGCATCAGAAGTATCACTAGAAAGCATTACATATTCCATCAAACTACCAAAGATGCAAACAAAATTTCAGGACTAATCACTAGAAGATCCATCATCTTCTTCATGCTGTGCCACAACCTTCTCGAGAAACCTTTTCCTCACTCCATCCAGCACAGCTTCTCGGGACTGTTCCTGCTTGCTACGCCCATCGTTTAGAACAGGATCTGACTGGCAGAGTGTCAACGCAACACCTGAAGTAAAGGAAATGCAGATCTATCATTAACAGAGTGCCTAACACCAGCTCATATATTATAGAGAAATGGTAAAGTAACTTGTATAAGTCACATGTCAATTAAAAACAGCAGAACATGCCAAGTCCGCAATAGCTGGATCGTGCAAGAGATATAGCATTTCTTTCTACGAAGAAGCAGTTGACTAATTACCTTTTCACTCTTGAATTCTAGTAGAAGCATTGTAATTTTGAACAGAATGGTATACCTTAGATGAGTGTTGCAGAAATGTAGATGTACAATCATACAAGATTACTCGAGATAAAAAATAACTACATACAAGAGAAGGTGCAAGTATCACACATCTAGGATAATAAAAGAATGCCGGTTGAGATAGGTTGATCATGTCATACACAGATCTCCAAATGTACCGCTCCGTACTGTTTGGAGGTGTTAAAAGAAATCGAGATAAACTTAAAATAACATGGAATGAAGTTAACCTACCATGTCTAGAAACCGTGCAGAACTTTGCGGAAGTTAAGATAATGGAAGCAAAAGATCCACATAGGCCCGACTGACTAGTTGGTATTAAGGCTTAGTCATGATCATATACTTATATTAGGTCCAATGTTTCTAGAAGTCTTTTTAACCTGTTTAGATAATTGTATGGCAGTTCGAGATGTAGAGAGCATCTGGTGTTAGAGATCACAAATTATTGAATATTGGAATAAAGCAATTCCAAATAGTATGAAATGGATGGTGAGAATTCATATGTCAACTAGCTTGGGATTGAGGCATAAATGTTGTTGTCTTGAATTCTAGTAGAAAGGAAACTGCTCCTCTTCATCCCGCCGAAATTAACACAATCTAAAATGAAAGATGGTTGGTGTGGTTGTGCTCTACTATCATGAGAAACACGCTGTTACCTACAATACACTCTTGAATAATTTCAGAAGGTATGACCTAATTTCAGCAGTAGCACCACCTACCCCCACTCTTGGTGCCACCAGACCAACTCTCACAAAACAAGGAATAGAGACCTAATCCCGTGTAGAATAAACAAAAAGCCACACTTAAGTTTTACAGCAAGTAGATCTTAAGAGGAATTTCCAGAAAAGAAGATCTTTTTTCTAATTATACAAGCCAAGTAATATGGCTTACATCTATATAACATCAGCAAGAACAGCCACACAAAATATTCCTACAGGAAGTAGATGGAAACGGGCACAACACTGAAATGAATGTGAAAGGAAGTCAAGACAGAAAGTCAACAATTTCACTAAATAATGCAAAAAAGAAAAGAAAGAGAAGGGTTGGGGTAGCATTGAGACAACCGCTATGAAGAAGAGGAACATACCTTCAGGTGTGCATCTCCGACCAAAACTATGAAGTCCAACATAATTTGACTTCAACGCACCATTGTGGTACACCAGAACAGTTGGAAGATTACAATCTGGATAGTTTGGAATGCAATCGGTCGAGATAATTTTGACAAATTTTGTTACAGGGTATTTTGTTGCCAGTTCGTCTAAGCACTGCAAAAGTATCTGGCAGCCCGAGTATCTATAAAGAGCATAAAGTGCTATCAGAAATACTGAAATGGAGCTAAAATAGAGAAAAGAACAGTGAAGAGACAAAATTATTTGAAGCTCAAGAACATTGACGTAAGACAGCTTCACTGATGAGGAGATGAAAGCATTAATTACCCATCCTTGTACAGAAGCACAACCACCCAGATGTCTTCTGGAGCTTGGGAAACCTCCCGCACAAAATCTGATCCAGAAATTGGTATCACTGATCCAAATCTCACAATCTTAGCAACTTCTCTCATCTCGGCCATCCTCTTCTTCCTTCAACAACAACACAAGAAAGATATATAAGAGATGCTCAGTTTCATGTCAACTCGCAAGCTACATAGCAATATTTCATCACCAACTCAAACATAAGTACTATATCAGCATAATTGGATGTCCTTTTCCTTATAATGCCAATGCCGATTTACGACAAAATTTTGATCACTATCTTCCACTATTTACTTATTTGGAAAAGCATTAATTGCATGTGCATGTTTGAGTTCTGTAGCTAATGACGAAGTAATTAATCCAATGTGTTTAGTTTACTTAAAAAATAATTAGGAAGAGAAAAGATCACATAGTGCACCCCTCTTCAGTTATGAAGCTACCTGTGAAGCCTTTTTACTGATAACAAGAAAAGAGAATGGAAAATGATTCATCTAAATTGCTACATCTTTTGTCGAAGCAATGATGACAGTGAATCAAATGGTACTCCACTTTGATTGTATATCAAATCATGCAACTATAGGCCTGTTCTGTTGGATCTTATTTGTTCGGCTGGGCTGAAATAGCTCATTTGTCTTTTTCCTTGGTGGTATGGCTGGAGATATGCCTTCTATATTCAAAGAACTGTTCTTGCCAAGTTGCTATTACATACATTGATAGAAACAAGACATCTAGAAGAAAACTCTGAAATGCTTATGTGGTGATCTTTTATGGCATGTTCCAAATAGAAGAAATATCATTCAAAATCCAAAGTTTAAACTATTTGTATATGACCTGAACTGTTCTTGCCAAGTTGCTATTACATTGTTAGAAACAAGACATCTAGAAGACAACTCTGAAATGCTTATGTGGTGATCTTTTATGGCATGTTCCAAACAGAAGATATATCATTCAAAATACAAAGTTTAAACTATTTGTGTATGACCTCAAACTGTGAAGCATGAATGAATATCCTATTTCCCATTTTAATCTCGCCAGCTTGATCTCTCATCCCTCCCACCTTTGCCTACACCAAGGATTTCCATTTGGTTTGGATCCTATTCTTGATCCAATATGAAGACAAGGTATGTTCGTTATATCCTTCATGACTCGTTTAGGAATAACCAATTTAGGTTATTGGAGTATCACAAGGGTGGACTGTAACGAATCAAGATATATTATCACTTTTTGCATGTCCAATCAAAAATTTAACATAGGTGCAAATTCTGTAACTTATAGTGAGTTAAGGCAGCAAACTATGATAGCATCCGCTTTGCTATTGCTAAGGGCGCATTCACCTCATTCATCTACAACCACAATCTTTGCAGTTAGTTTTGTGATTAAAAAAAGGGCACAGCACAGACTAGGCAATAACTGAGATTTTGGTTGACAATGAAGTTTCTGACACTTCAAGGGCTCTACAATGTTATTCAAAGAACAATTTGAATACTAAAAACTTAATAAAAGAAGGATCTTTACTTGGTTTCTCTCTCTCAAAAAAGTGTATATTAAAAACAGTAATGTAAAAAATAGCTAATTCCATTAAATACACCTCGATTCAACTATATGAATTGTCTTCATCCAATCCGCTGCAAACCCATTTCAGTTAGGGTCCGAATCGTCTATACTCATTACCCTTTTCATCTAAAACTAAATAGCACAATATCTTTCTAAGTAACAAAAGTAAATTAAAGCAAATTGGAAGAAGAAAGTAAAAGACCTGTATTCCTGGAGGAAGCGATCGTCATTGAGATCCGGATCGTCTTCTAGATCATCAAGCTCTTCTTGGGTTTTCTCATCGATCCAATCTTTGTCTTTGGACTTGGAACTTTCATCCTCACCGGGAGTAAACGGGTCAGGCTTGAAAACAGGGGCCTTTGGAGGGAGATTTCCAAGCTTCCTCTGAATATCATCCCATTGTGTTGATGCTCCTTCCACATCTTTGTACACGAAATGATAATCCCCCATTTTGATTCGATTGATTCTTTCTCCCTATCACAGATTATATCTAAAAGATTTGCTGATTTTTTCAGTTTCTTTCTTCGTTTGCTGGAGTTTCTGTTCTGTTTAACACTTCGTTTCTTGACCCGGAAACCCGGCTCCTCAATTTCCCAAAATAGCAGCCGGAGTACCTAAAAAGAATACTAATTCGAAGTAGTACCTGTATAGTTTTAGAAATTACTTTCATAGTACTCCTACTTTCTACTATTACAAATTTGCTACATTGAAGTGCTAATTTAATTTTTCGCAGCATATAGTATAATAAAATTATTTATACCGATAATGTATAAAACATAAACTCTATATATTTGTGAGCATACATAATAAAACTGGTGAAAAACTTATCTAAAATATCGCGATTTTTAATATTTCATACTCGAACTATCAGGTGTGTGAATTTCCGATCTGAACTATCACCAAATATTTATATTTATTTTACTTAAGTCTACATTTATAATTGCAGTGAAGGTAAATGGCATGTCTTGCAAGAACTCTACACTTGTAATCTATATTTATTTTTCAGCACTTTGCTTACTCTTTTCTTATAACCTATAATTAATTATTTGGCCACTGGTGCAGCCAAAGAGGGCTTATCACCTAAACTAATCAAGAAACTATGTGTACTAAAAGAGTGCTAATTCATAAATTACTAGCTAAGCTTTTTGTCTAACTAATCAAGTAAATTCAAGAAGCATGATCTCACAGCTCTTCTATTTAAAGAATAGCCTCTGAATTCACCCCATCATCTCATCATTCAAACACCTTTATTTGGTTCTAATTTCCTCCTCCCTCTTAATTAATTATTCTTGCAAACTTGTTTCCTTTGCAGCAAATGGCCAAAAACATCATCTTGATATGCTTGATTTTCACCTTGTTCTGTTTTGGTTTGGCAGTTGAGGCTATCCCTTTGCAAGACTTTTGTGTTGCTGATACTACTAGCGATGGTAAGCACTGAAGATTCAACATACATAGTGGATTTAACTTATATGTACATATTCATTGAACTAACAGAATCTGTCTTAGATCTGCCTCTGACGATTTCTTTTGGTGTTTAATTTATCAGTTATGCAAAATGGTCAGACATGCAAGAATCCTATCCTCGTAAATGTCAATGATTTTTACTATGGTGGTTTAAATATACCTCACAACAAAACCACTCAATCTGGTGTTAGAGTGACTTCTGTCAATGTATCTCAAGTACCAGGACTCAACACTCTTGGCATTTCAATGTCTCGAATCGACTATGTACCTGGTGCAATTAACCCTCCACACATTCACCCTCGAGGCACTGAAATGCTTGTAGTCCTCGAAGGCTCATTACACGTTGGATTTATCACCTCCAGCCCCGAAAATCGTTTATTCTCAAGAGTTATACATACAGGAGATGTGTTTGTTTTTCCAATAGGACTCGTTCACTTTCAAATGAACGTTGGAAGTGAAAACGCAATCGCCCTTCTTTCAATGAACAGTCAGAATCCAGGTTTAATAACCATTAAAGATGCAGAGGAGATCTTGCCAGAGCAAGTCAAGTTTACTCCAATGCATTCTAAATAAATGAAGATGTTTTGTTGAACAAGATTTAATCATTGATCAATGTAATAAACTACTAATGTTATCATCCTTGTGTTACAAGTAAAATTGTAATACTTAATAGTATGACATTAATTTGCCAATTTCTTTAATTTATTACAAGATTTGGTCTGCATACTTCTTAGAGTTCACTTGTGAAATCATATTACGCACTTTTTAAGTTCTTTTCTGTCTCTTGGATTGATGATCAAGAAGTATGAAATCATATGAATTCTGATGAGCAGACTTGACACGTCCCAAAAATTAATTTCTTTCATACGAAGAAGATTTGATTGAACCCCTTCGTCAAGTGAACTAACAAGATTTAAAAACGATACATATACATGTTACAATCAATTTAATAAAATAGACTGATAGTGTAAAAAAAAAATTAAAAAAAACCCCATCTGTTACCTGGATTGGGGCCTAGATTAAACAACATTCTCATCACGTAAGGCCCATTAAAAAAAGAAAGTGCTCCCTAATAGAAAATTTCCAACCAAGTCCGACGCAAGAATGCTTACCAATACCAAAGTCATTCTGCTCGTCCCTCTTTCCTTTCAAAGAGGAACTTCGTTTCACTCTCTTTAAAGAAAAAGGTAATTTCTTTTATATTCAAAATTCAAACTCAAAATCTCTCTGGAACTAAATTAGGTTGGACAACAACATGTCCCTTATGTTTACACCATAAGAACAATCCAAACATACAAGATGACAAATTTCTGACATTTGCCATATTCTTATTCAACTAAACTATTAATCCAAGTCAGATGTTGCTTTCATTTTCTTCTTTTTTCACTTTTCACTCAGAGTTCAATTTGTTGAATTTCTATTGTATTTTTCTTTTTGTGGAAAATATGTTTCTGTCACAGTCATAGTTTCTAGACCTACAAATCATAATTGTAGAACAAAGACTCTTCACTTTTCTTTGGATGAGATCATGAGGTGTAATGTAGGTGAAAATTGGAAAATTAAAGCACTGTAGACTAAAGTTCTTCACGAGTCACTTGTGCTACCTTATGTTATGGGGAAAACACTCATCTAGTCACACTTGTTCACACCTTTTTAGTTTTTCAGGTTTTTCCGAAGGTAAAATATTAGGTGATTTTTTTTCGATAATAGATATCTCGTGAAACTAGTCGAGGTGGAAGAAAGCTAATCCAGAAAATATAGTCATACTGGAAGAATGGATTGCGCAAAAACACAATAAGTCAGAAATCCTTTATTTTTCTAAGGTGCAATCCTGCTTCAAATTAAACTCCGCGTGAACGCGAAATAGGATTAAATAAAAATAAAAACAAAAAGGTTGTTGACTTGTTTGTAATAAAAATAGGATTAAATAAAAGTCAATACTCACATAACATGCAAATTCACATATACTCATGTTAATTCATTGAATGGCTACCAGCTACACATCTCTTATGATTATGATATGCTTCTATTTAATGCAATAAGTTTATTTAATTATGTTTTTATTATAACAAATTGCATTTAAATTAAATAATTTTCTAATCCACGAATTTCTTAATATGTACGTAAACGTTGACAAGCCATAATGTGGTCATTTATTAAATTAGTCTTTTACACCTAA
>JACEIK010004316.1:2326-16837 GCA_018107945.1 Datura stramonium
GTATTTCCCCGGGCCTTTTCCTAGCATGTATGGCATTCAAAAACTCTTAACCAACATGCGAATAGGCCATCTACATGTCGAGAATTTACGGGGTGTAACAAGGTTCACCATCAAAACAGGTATCGTCTCCCCAGGATTGATTTTTTTTACTAGTTTCCGGGTGCTAAGTGATTTTCGAAGATAGATCTCAGATTCGGATACCATCAGCTCAGGGTTCGGGAGAATGACATCTCGAAGAAAACCTTCAGGACTCGGCATGGTCATTACGAGTTTGTAGTTATGTCTATTGGACTAACGAATGCTCCTGCAGCTTTAATGGATTTGATGAATAGGGTTTTCAAGCCAAACTTGGATATGTTCATTACTGCGTTCATAGATGACATCCTTATATTCTCTCGGAGCGAGGAGGAGCATGCCGCTCATTTGAGGGTGGTGCTACAGACCTTGAAGGATCGTCAGCTATATGCTAAATTCAGTAAATGTGAGTTTTGGTTGAACTCAGTGGCATTTTTGGATCATGTGGTCTCAAGTGAGGGTGTTCAAGTAGACTAAAAAAAGATAGAGGCGGTAAAGAATTGGCCTAGATCGGTGAATCCTTCGGATATCAGGAGCTTCTTGGGTCTAGCTGGTTATTATCGGAGATTTGTTGAGGGGTTTTCATCTATTGCAACCCTGCTGACTAAGCTAACCCAGAAGAAGGTGAAGTTTCAATGGTCAAAGGCTTATGACAGGATCTTCCAGAGTTGAAGACTCGACTCACATCAACACCTGTGTTAACCCTACCCGAGAGTATCGATGGATTTATGGTATATTGTGATGCTTCGAGGATCAGCCTTGGTTGTGTATCGATGTAGCATGGTAAGGTTATAACATATGAAAAGAACTATCTAACCCATGATGTTGAATTTGCGGCGGTAGTATTTGCCTTGAAGATTTGGAGGCACTATTTGTAGGGGGTCCGTGTAGATGTGGTTACGGACCACAAAAGTCTGCAATATGTGTTTACCCATAAGGATCTGAATCTATGCCAAAGGAGGTGGTTGGAGTTACTCATGGATTATGATATGAGTGTCCTTTACCATTAGGGCAAGGCTAATGTTGTAGTAGACGCTCTTAGTAGGATTTCTATGGAGAGTGTGTCACATGTAGGTAAGGAGAAGAAGGAGCTAGTGAAGAATATGCATCAGCTTGCACGATTGGGAGTTCGTTTGGTTGACTTGACCGTTGGTGGTGTTATTGTGCAGAACGGGTCAAAATCTTCCTTGCTTACTGATATAAAAGCTGGACAAGACGAGGATCCTATTTTGGTAAAGTTAAAGGAAGCGGTTCAAAATCAGAAGGTAGAGGTCTTCTCCGAAGGGGGAGATGGTGTGCTCCGATATCAGGGTCGATTGTTGTGCCGGATGTTGATGATTTGAGAGATCGGATGTTGCACGAGGCTCATGGTTCCAGATATTCCATACTTCCAGGTGCCACCAATATGTACCATGCCCTACGGGAAGTCTATTGGTGGAATGTCATGAAGAAGGACATAGCAGAATATGTGGCTAAGTGTCCGAATTGTCAGCAAGTGAAGGTTGACCACTAGAGACCAGGAGGTGCACTTCAGGACATCAGCATTCCTACTTGGAAGAGGGAGGAGATTAATATGGACTTCATCATAGGGTTTCCCCGCACTCTTTGACAGTATGACTCCATTTGGGTGGTTGTGTACAGGTTGACCAAAGCAACTTATTTCTTCCCGGTCAAGACTACCGATTTAACGAAGGATTATGCTAAATTATACATTCGGGAGTTAGTTCAGTTGCATGGAGTTCCCTTGTCCATAATATCAGATATAGGTACTAATTTTACCTCCCAGTTTTGGAGATCATTTCAAAAGGGACTTGGTACTCTGGTCAAGCTTAGTACGTCGTTTCTCCCGCAAATGGATGGTCAGGTAGAGCGGACTATTCAGACTCTTGAGGACATGTTGAGAGAGTGTGTGATTAACTTCAAGGGTAGTTGGGATGACCATTTTCCTCTCATTTAGTTTGTGTATAACAACAACTACCACTCCAGCTTTCTGATGGCTCCATTTGAGGCTCTCTATGGCCGGAGATGTAGATCGCCTATTGGTTGGTTTGTAGTTAGTGAAGCTGCAATCATAGGACCAGATTCAGTCCATGAGGCTATAGATAAAGTTCAGCTTATAAGGGATAGGTTGAAAACAACTCAAGGTCTCCAAAATTCCTATGTGGATGTAAGGAGGAGAGAACTTGAATTTGAAGTCAATGATTGGGTGTTCCTGAAGGTATCTCCCGTGAAGGGGGTGATGAGGTTTGGAAAGAAAGGGAAACTCAGTCCCCTTTATGTTGGCCCGTACTGAATTTTGAAACGGGTTTGCAAGGTAGCGTATGAATTGGAGTTCCACTCAGAATTATCTTCAGTTCATCCAGTTTTCCATGTATCGCTCTTAAAGAAGTGTTTTGGTGACCTAGCTCTAGTTGTTCCGGTGGACAGTGTAGGTGTGAAAGACAGCCTTAGTTATGAAGAGGTTCTGGTGGAGATACTGGATCGTTAGGTTCGTAAGCTAAGAAGCAACGATATAACTTCTGTTAAGGTTTAATGGAGGAATCAGCATGTGGAGGGAGCTATGTGGGATGCCGAAGAAGATATAATGGCTAGATACCCGCAATTATTCCCTTCCGGCTCAGTTTCAGCTTGAGGTATCAATTTCCTCCTTAATACCCTACTCAGTTTCATGTTCAACTCATGTACCCCAGTTTCTTTCATGTAAATGGATGTATATTTGATTTAGGAATTCAGTCCAGTCATGTAGTTCAATTCGGAGGTAGTTGTTCTGTCTGTTTTCAGCTTTTATGATCAGTATTTGAATGTGATGATTGCATTTCTCTACTTTTTTGTATGATTTTCAACATTTGAGGATGAATGTTCCTAAGAGGGAGATATTGTTATACCCCAAAAGCGCTAAGATCAGACCTAGGAGTTGAAACGGAGTAAACAAGAATTTCTGCACCAGGTCATAAGACGAGTCGTCCAATGGCCGGTCAGGAACTTGTCACCCCCCGGATCGTAACATGGGACAAGGATCCCCGAGAGACTCCAAGTTGACCCATGAAATGAACATACATCTAACTCAATATCAATAAAGCGGAATACTTAGCACAACGACATGGAGGAAGCATAAACATAACATGACATGGAAAGAGAAACGTACTACATACATAAAAGCTGAATTCTACACATAGTCTGAAAGCCTCTAACTTATCTCATGGGTTGATGGGACAACACCTCCAACTAACCCAACAAGTCTAGAAAATTGAACATGAAAAGATAACTGATATCAAACCGTCCTCGGAGAATGAGGACTCACCAAAGAGCTGGGTGCTAAACTCTGAGACGAACTACTAACGATGCTAGGGCTGAATATCGGAGCCTGTATCATGAAATGATACAACATAGAGTATGCGGTCAGTACGTGGAATGTACCGAGTATGCAAGGTAAATAAAATGGACATTTAAAAATACATAAAATCTCATAAGAGATCATAAGAGTGGGACAACATTCTTATAACATAAATATTATAACCTAACATAAGGCTCAAGGTTTTCAAATAATTCGTAATATGTTCATAATCATGGTCATAAAAGAAACTTTATTAAATCATCACTTGAGCCAAAATAACATAAACATAATAATTCATAAAACATGCAGAACAATGGGAGGACTCATCATAATCGACACCATCATGGTAGAGCCTTACATGATTCCTCAACTATCTCAGTTAATTGGGCAGAGTGTCCCTGGCTTACTAGGAAAGGAACGTGCATTATGTGATATCACGAAATAGGGGATCATTAACATTGTAATGTATCAATATAAACCTACGGTGGCATGTAGTTATGAGACACCGGTGTTGTCCTTTGAACGTCGGCTACTCGGTGCTAGACACTGCTCCCAAAAACATGCACATTAGGCTCATACATAAATCATAAACATCATTCATGGGATTAATGGCTAAATAAACATTTAACATCGTTGATCTCCTTTTCATACATGATTAACCATGAATCAAGGGCCCTTTAGTCGGCCAACATCATAAATCGATAAATCATGAAATCCATATCATAAATCATAAATCATTCTTGAACATGTGGGAATTTCCCAATACCATAACATGCTTGAAATACTCAATTCACTTAAAAGCATGATTATAAACATGGGTAACTTGAAAACATGCATTTCATCATTAATACTTCATCATACATGAACATTCATTATAAATCTTAACTTTCATGAACTTTTCATAAATGAGCATTTTAATTTTAAAAAGCTTGAAACATGATTTTTGTGGAAAAAATGTAAAACTTGCCCATAATTCATAATTCGATAATAATAACTCATTTAGATCATACCCATGTAGAGAATTCAAAATTTCAAGCATTGGGTTAAAATCCCATAGAATCATTATAGAAATTTCATGATTTAGAGAGAGTTTGGGCATGGGTGTGAATGGATTCACCTATTCATACCCCTATATACCTGATTATAGCTGATTCTTACACTTTCCTGATTTCCCAATAAGGATTTGAGAAGAATTGGAAGGGCTAAAGCTTGATCTCCTCTCTAACTCTCTCTAACTTGCATGCATGGGTTTCGAATAGGTTAGAATGACTTAACCTATTTTAATACACTCTGAATATAACTTAAAACAACGTAGTATAGGACCTTAGAACATAGGAATCATGAGAATACACTTAATAATTCACAGAAAATAACTACTCATTAGTCCGCTCGAGGGACCTAACGACTCGTTAATCAAGGCCACGACTCGTGGCATCATCTGTCACATGCACTGCCCTAAATTTCAAATAACTTCCCTCTATTGACAACGACCCATCCCACGAATTGTGGTGACTGACCACGAGTTGTGGGGTCCTTCCATGGTGTACACTATCATCTCTTTTCTCCTTCTCAGTCACCATTTCCCACATCTGACTCAACGAGTCATTAGGTCCGACCATGACTCGTGGTCATGTGCGTGGGGACCTTCAATCCCAAATTTCAAACTCACATCTTGAGCCTCACTATGAGTAATCCCACGACTCGTGGTCTATCTCCACGGGTCACATAACGACCCGTTCTGTGACCTAATGCCATATTTCAAATTTTCTCCGCTTCAAGTCCAGGGTCTGATCCTTGGGCTTCCGAGTATAACAATATCTCCTCCTTGAGAACATTCATCCTCAAATGTTGAAAATCATACATAAAAGCAAAAAAATGCAATCATCATACTCAAATATTGATCACTTAAGCCGAAAACTGACGGAATGACTATCTCCGATTCAAACTACATGGCTGAGTTGAATTCATAAATCATACATACATATATATACATAAAAGAAACTTGGAAACATGAACTGAACATGAAAACTAAAAAGAATCTTAGGCCAAAAACTGATACCTCAAGTTGGAACTGAGCTGGTAGAGAATAAATGTGGGTATCTAGCCATCATGTCTGCTTTGGCTTCCCACGTAGCTCCTTCAACGTGTTGATTCCTCCATAAAACTTTGACTAAAGCTACTTCCTTGTTTATTAACATTCATACCTGACGGTCCAGTATTTCCACCGGAATCTCCTCATAACGAAGGTTGTCTTTCACCACGACACTGTTCACTGGGACAACTAGGGCTCGATCACCCAAACACTTCTTTAAGAGCGATACATGAAACATAGGATGCACAGAAGCTAATTCTAAGGGAAACTCCAATTCATATGCCACCTTGCCAACCCGTTTCACAATCTGGTAAGGGCTGACATAGCGGGGATTAAGTTTTCCCTTCTTTCTAAATCTCATCACTCCCTTCATGGGAGACACCTTTAGAAATACCCAATAATCAACTTCAAACTCTAGTTCTCTTCTTCACACATCCACATAGGACTTTTGACAACTTTGAGCTTTTTTCAACCTTTCACTTATCAACTGAACTTTCTCCATAGCCACATAGACTAAATCCGAACCTATCAAGAAAGCCTCACCAACTTCAAACCAACCAATAGGCGATCTACATCTCTGCCCATAGAGAGCCTCAAACGGAGCCATCTGAATGCTAGAATGGTAGTTGTTGTTGCATGCAAACTCAATAAGAGGTAAATAATCATCCCAACTACCCTTGATATTCAATGACATGGGCTCTCAACATATCCTCAAGGGTCTGAATAGTCCTCTCCGCCTGACCATCTGTTTGTGGGTGAAATGTTGTGCTAAGCTTGACCTGAGTGTCAAGTCCCTTTTGAAAAAGATCTCCAAAATTGAGATGTAAACTGAGTACCCCTATCTAATATGATGGACAAGGGCACTCCATGCAACCGAACCAACTCCCGAATGTATAATTTAGCATAATCCTCAGCTGAATCAGTAGTTTTGACCGGTAGAAAATTAACCGCCTTGGTCAACCTGTCTACAATAACCCAATTGGAGTCATACTTTCTGCGAGTGCGAGGCAACCCAGTTATAAAGTCCAAATTGGTCTCTTCCAACTTCCAAGTAGGGATGCAAATGTCTTGGAGCACACCTCTGGGTCTTTGGTGCTCAACCTTCACTTGTTGATAGTTTGGACACCTAGCCACAAATTCTGTTATGTCCTTCTTCATGCCATTCCGCCAATACACTTTCCGTAGGTCACGGTACATCATGGTGGCACTTGGACGTATAGAATACCTGGATATATGAGCCTCATGCAACATCCGTTCTCTCAAATGATCAACATCTTAAATACATAAGCGACCCTAGTATCGAAGCAGACCATCTCTCCCTTTGGAGAAGACCTCCACCTTCTAATTCTGAACAACTTCCTTTAATTTTACCAAAATTGGGTCCTAATCTTATATGGCTTTAACATGAGACACCAAAGACGATTCCTATCCATTCTGAACAATAACACCGCCATCAGTCGAGTCAATCAACTGAACTCCCAACCTTGCAAGTCGATAGACGTCTTTCACCAGCTCCTTCTTCCTCTCATCCACATGGGACACATTTTCCATGGAGAGTCTACTAAGTTTGTCTGCTACTACATTTGCCTTGCCCGGATGGTAAAGAACACTCATATCTTAGTCCTTATGTAGCTCTAACCACCTCCTTTTCCGAAGACTGAGATCCTTTTGAGTGAACACAATAATTCGTAAACACATCCATGTGGACCTCGTACAAATAACGTTGCCATATCTTTAAGGCGAATACCATCGCAACTAATTCAAGATCATGGGTCGGGTAATTATTCTCATGAACCTTTAGCTATCTGGAGGCATATGCTATAACTTTCCCATACTGCATCAATACATACCCAAGTTCGATCCTTGAAGCATCAAAATACACCACAAACCCATTAGTACCCTCGGGTAGGGTCAACCGGTGCTGAGGTAAGTCGAGCCTTCAGCTATTAGAAGCTCTTCTCACAAGCCTCCGACCATTGGAACTTTACCTTTTTCTAGGTCAGTTTAGTTAACGGGGCTGCAATAGATGAAAACCCCTCAACAAATCTCCGATAGTAGTCAGCTAAGACCAAGAAACTCCTTATTTCTGAAGGGTTCACCTGTCAGGGGCAATTCTTCACCGCCTCTATCTTCTGAGAGTCTACTTGCACACCTTCACTAGACATCGCGTGACCCAAGAACTCCACCGAATTCAACCAAAACTCATACTTACTGAATTTTGCATACAATTGACGATCTTTCAAAGTCTGCAACACCACCCTCAAGTGAACGGTATGCTCCTCCTTGCTTCGTGAGTATATAAAGATTTCATCAATAAACACAATCACGAACATGTCCAGGTATGGCTTGAACACCCCGTTCATCAAGTCCATAAAAGCTGCAGGAGCATTCGTTAGTCCAAAAGACATAACTACAAACTCATAATGACCATACCGCATAATAAAGGCTATCTTCGAGATGTCGCTCTCCTGAACTTTGAGGTGATGGTACCCGAATTTGAGATCTATCTTCGAGAAACACTTGGCACCCTGAAGCTGGTCAAATAAATCATCAATCCTGGGTAGAGGATACCTTTTCTTGAAAGTGACTTTGTTCAATTACCGATAATCAATGCACATCCGAAGGGAACCATCCTTCTTTTGGACAAATAAAATAGGTGCACCCCATAGGGACTTGCTCGGTCTAATGAAACCCTTATCTAATAGGTCCTTCAACTTTTCTTTGAACTCCTTTAGCTCGGCCATTTTGTAGTGAGGAATAGATATAGGCTGTGTGTCGGGAAGAAGGTCAATACTGAAATCAATCTCTCGCTCGAGAGGAACACCCGGTAAATTATTAGGGAATACTTTGGGATGCTCACACACTACCAAAACTGACTAGATGGCTAGGGTCTCGGACTAAACAGCCTTAAGCCTAACTAGATGATGCACACAACCTTGGAAATCATCCTCCTGGACTTAAGATAGGAAATAAAGTGACCTACATGCACGACTGAACTACCCTTCCACTCCAAGACTGACTCACCTGAAAAACTGAACTCCGTCGTATTGGTTCTACAATTAATAGAAGCATAAATGCATATAACCAATCCATGCCAAGAATAACATCAAAGTCAGTCATGGATAACTCTACTAGATCTGTGGAGGTGAATTTATGCAATACTATGATCGGGAAACTTCTATACACCCGCCTAGCTACAACTAAATCACTAACGGGAGTAGAGATTGAAAATGGTTATGACAGAATATTGGGACTGGCTCCAAAGCTACTAGAAATATAGGGCGTCATAAAAGACAAGGTAGACCCTAGATCTAACAAAGAATAAGAATCAAGGTGAAACACTTGTAACATACCAGTAGCCACATTAGGTGAAGTCTCCTGCTCCTGACGCGAGGCGAGGGCATAGAATCTGTTTTGGCACTATCACCCCCACTAGTGGATGCCCCCTGCGAAGCTTAATATGCTGGAGCTGCTGCTGACCTAGTAGTTTGTGCATGACCTGTATCATCATCCTGACTAGCAAATGGACATGCTCAGTGCATGTGGTCGGATCTACCACACCCAAAATAATATCTGAGTCGAGCAAGCACTCCCTGGAATGACTCTTGCTGCACTTTCTGTAGGCTGGAAAGGTACGCTCTACACGTGTGCCTCTCTGGTCTCTCAAACATGAAGCTCCGCTCCTCTTATCACCCTTGGGTCATGATGGAACGCTAGCTGATGATGGTGCTGGAGCTAGTGACCTCTGCTGAAACTGAGGGCGGTGGCCACCACCGGATCTCTACTTAGTAAACCCATGGCTATCTGTCCGGGCCCTTTTTGCCTCTCTCTCCCTCTCAATATTTTTCCAAGTAGCTCTCCACTCCATGAACAAACATGCTCACTTGCGGCCTTTGATCAACCACTAACTCTGGGGCGTACTTCGACAAGCGAGTGAACTCAAGGGCATACTCATGTACCATCATTCTCCCCTGCTTAAGATTCATGAACTCGACTGCCTTAAACTCCTTCATCTCACAAGGGAAGAACCGATCTAAGAATGCAACATTAAACTCCTCCCAAGTGACAAGGCCTGCTCCGACAGCCCTACTATCTTTCCATTATCGTAACCAGATGTTTGAGACCCCTTTCACCTGATATGAGGCCAACTCAGCACACTCAAACCCATTCACCCTCATGACCTTGGTGATCTTCACAATCTCGTCAATGTTGATAAATATGTTAAGATGAAATTAGGGTTTATGGGCTTGATCAATTGAAAGTAGAATATGTGTTTTCATTATGTTTTCAATGGAGCTGGCTAGGTATAAGGTAGATCTATGATAATGGCCTAATTAATTCCTCTTTCTCATGAAATAGGAGTAAATCATGAAATGGATCTTCGGAAATGAAGATGTATGCTTCTCTCATGATCTTTTTGTAAAGTTTTAAGTTATGAGTTGAGTATATGACTTTTCATAAATCTAGAATATATGAATCAATGTATGCATGTTAAGGTACGAATCAATGTATGCATGTTAAGGTACCATACAATCGTGGAAGTATAATGCATGATGTGAATCTATAGATTCTAACTAATGTAAGACGTTTGAAGAAATACTGATGTGGTCCCATGAAGATATGAATTATGATGATAAAGCATGAGAATGATATTTTAGAATGCTGGGCTTAATGCTAGTAGAAAGTAGCCCTAATTCTTTCGAAATGAATGTTGTATGATGAAAGCACTATATGTTCATGTTTCTGACTAGCTGTAGTAGCATAGACTAGATATATTATGTCAGATCAGTACCGCTCATGCTCTATTCAGCTAGGGACTCTCCATAGCCGAGAATGTTTCCCTTGGTCGGCTCAGGATCCTCCATAGTAGAGAGTGACTCCCTAGTTCAGTCAGCATCCTCCATAGCAGAGAGTGACTCCCTAGTTCAGCCGGGATCCTCCATAGTAGAGAGTGACTCCTGAGTTCAGTCTGGATCCTCCATAGTAGAGAGTGACTCCCTAGTTCAGTCGGGATCCTCCATAGCAGAGAGTGACTCTTTAGTTCAGTAGGGACCTTCCATAGAAGAGAGTGACTCCCTAGTTTAGTCGAGATCCTTAGTTCAGTCAGGATCCTCTATAGCAGAGAGTGACTTCCTAGTTCAGTTGGGTTTCTCCCTAGTATAGAATGACTCCCTTAGTTTAGCTTGGACTCTCCATAGTAGAGAATGACTCCCTTAGTTATGTTATCAGCGTGAATCAGTTTCGTATGATTTAGATTTTAGATTATAATAGATTTAATATAATGAGAATCATACTTAGTTACCAGTAGTGATCCAGTTCAGTGTGTGATGCTAGTTTCATATTCAACTCCTATTAAACGTTCAGAACTTGACCCTTATGTATGAGTTCAATAATGTTTCAGAATATGAGATCCAAAAGAAAGTTTCATGTATATATATGTGTATGTGACTCATAAGAAGATTGTTGCATGTTAAACCAGTTATGTTGATGTACTTTGTTATCTCCATATCGTATATTTGTATATTTAGTTGTTTACGTTTTCCCCGCATGCTCAGTATATTCCAAGTACTGATCGCACGCCTATTTGTGATATATCACTTCATGATATAGATTAGGTCCCCAGACTCAGCCTCATGGTTAGACACGCTTCATTCCCTTTCAACTGCTAGTAGTGAGTCCTCGTCTCCCAAGGAAGTGATTTGTGTTTATGTTTTCCTTATGTTTCAGTTTTCATATTTTAGGTTTTAGCTAGGGGGCTTGTCCCAGCAACTCATCAGTTTAGTAGAAGGCTTTCAAACTTGTCTAGATAGATTCAGCATTGTATCAAAGTGTTGTTACAATTGTTCTTATGGTTCTGTATTTGACTCTTGCAGTTAGCTTCTGCCCATTTATGTTGATAGTTGTTTCTCTTGTTAAGGATATGCTATGATTATGCCATGGGTCAACTTGGAGACTTTCAGGGTTCCTTATCCCGTGTTATGGCTAGGGTATAAACTCGGGTCATGACAAACTTTGTATCAGAGTAAAGGTTTAGAGTGTCCTAGGGTGTATAAAAGGCGCGTTAAGTAGAGTCTTCTTCATGGGTGTGAAGTGTGCCACACTTATGACGAGGAGGTTATGAGACATTTTAGGAATGCTCACTTTTCTTCATGATTCTTATCGTGCTTTACGTGTTCGCAGATAATGCCTCCTAGATGGGAAAATGGAAGAATAAATGATAGTGACCGCCAGCAGGTACCACCGGCCCTGGTGAACCCGATGGACGACCATGTTACCCATTCCGAATTTTGAGCAACTCTTAATATGTTGGCACAGGCCGTGACCATCCAGATTAATCAGCCAGTAATGACTCGTATTCCCCAGAATGGGAATGTAGTGGCGGGAAGGGTGAAAGATTTTCTCCGAATGAACCCAACCGAGTTCTTGGGGTCAAAGGTAGACGAGGACCTATATGAGTTCTTGGAAGAGATTCAGAAGATTACCCACATCATGGGAGTGACGGGAATTGAGATGAGGACTCACCAACAACGTAAGATGCTAACTCTGAAGACTTACTATGAACGGGGTTGATCCTGAGAGCTGGATCTTGTATTATGAAACAATACATCATAGAGTATGCGGTCAGTACGTGGAATGTACCGAGTATGCAAGGTAAGTAAAACAACTTATGTATGTAAAATCATTTAAAGACAACGCATAATATAAATCATAAACATTAAGAATTTGAGAGTAGTGCTTGCATGCATTCTTTCTGAAATCATGATCCCATCATAACATAACATACATCATAACTAAATCGATTGACTTAAAGCTGAAATATGATATTTACAAGTAAAACTGAATATTGAGTCAAGCCTGCTGTAGAACATGTATCAATGTATAAATCTCAAGAATGATGAACATGCATAACTGAAATAATGAGGAACAATGGGAGACTCGTCTTTTAACTGGCATACGACGATAGAGCTTACGTGGTCTCAACTATCACACTCAAGTAGGTATAGCCGTTCAAATCCTTGCAAGGGCTAGGGATGATACCATGATGTCGATATCAAGCTCGTGGCCCAATAGGGCAGGGGATAGATCACAAGGGAGGTCCCGAAGTAATGTATATAATAGTATAACCTATGTTGGCGCGTAGTTCTGAGGCATAGGGTGATCGTCCCTTAGCCTACTCGGTGCTAGACACTACACCCAAAAATATGCATATTCTCTACATCGTTATTCAACGAAGCTCAACATCGTCTATTGACGAAAATTAATAATCAAATACATCTCAAAGATGAAATAATGCATATGAGAAGCTTCAACTCAAACCATACCACAAGCTGAAAGATAATTGGGAGTCTTCGCTCCAAAAATCATGTGGTAAGCTTAATTAGGAGTCATCAAACCATACCACAAGCTGAAATATAATTGGGAGTCTTCGCTCCAAAACCATGTGGTAAGCTTAATTTGAGAAATCATAAATCATACTTTGAACATGTGGGCATTGCCCAAAGCTTTATCATGCTTGAAAAATACTCAATTCACATCTTAAACATGATCATAAACATGAGTAGCGTGAAACATGATTTTCATCATAATATCTCATCGTAATCATACATTCATCTCAAATCTCATCTTTCATGAACTTCTCATCAATGGGCTTTTTAATTCATAAAACTAGAAACGTGAGTTTTGATTGGAAAAATATAAAACTTTCCCATGCTTCATAATTCAATAGTGGAAACATATTTAAATCATACCCATGTAGAGAATTTAGGAAAATCATGCATTGGGCTAAAACCGCATCGATTAGACATAGAACATTCATGATTTAGAGAGGGATTGGGTATAAGTGTGAAAAAAATCACCCATTCATAACCCTACCTACCTGATGGTAGCTGATTCTTACACTTATTTAAATACCCAATAGGAATTGAAGAGAAATTGAAGAACACTAAGCTTGATCACCCTCTCTCACCTTCTACCTTGCATGCATGAATGAATATGGCTTAAAATGAACTTAACCCCTTTAAAAGTCATCATTCATAACTCAAAATGACGTAGTTTAGGCCTTAGGAACTACGGAAAAGCCCTTACTAAATTCTCAGAGAATAATAGACAGCTGGTCCCAACGAGGGACCTAACGACTCATCATCATGGGCCACGACTCATGAAGTCGTCCGTCGGGTACACTGCTTGTTAGGTCTCCTAGGCTCGTCACGGTTGACATCATGATTCATTGATGGTGACCACGACTCATGGTCACCACCCGTAATGTACACTACCTTAGTCTCAAATAAAACTTTACCCTGCTTGATCACAACTCATCCCATGAATCGTGGGGACTGACCATGACTCGTGGGGTCATTTTCGTTAGGTACACTGTCTTCCTTTCCCTCTTTTATCAATCACCACTCCCCACGATTGACCTAACGATTCATGGGGCCTGACCACGACTCATGGTCATGTACGTGGGGATCCCATTTTTCAAATTTAAAGCTCATCACCGGGCCTCCCCATGAGTCCCATCACGACTCATGGGCTGCTCTTACAGATCACCTCACAACCCGTTCTATGCCTGATGCCAGTTTTTAAACTTTTCTCCGTTTCAAATCCAGGGTCTGATCTTTGGGCTTCCAGGGTATAACAATAACTAAATAGAAAGGGGCCCTCGACAGATGAGGACTCAGCAATAGAGACTTGATGCTAACACCGGAACTAGCTAGTGATGGGCTGAGTCTGAAGATTGGAGCCTGTACTATAAAATGATACAACATACAATATGTAGTTAATACGTGGAATGTACCGAGTATGCAAGGTTAGAAAAATCACTTAAGTAAGTAAAATCATTAAAACATGCATAATAAAAAACATATTCAAGATAAGAATCTGAGAGTGAGCTTTGCATGCTATTTTCTGAAATCATGATCTGAACATAACTGAACATCATAACTTAATTGAATGACCCAAAGTTGAAAGTTGATAATCATATTTAAAACTGAACATTGAGTCCATAATATAT
>JACEIK010004316.1:24466-44733 GCA_018107945.1 Datura stramonium
TGTCAATTATAAAAATCTCCTATTGTTCCTCATATTTTCAGTCACTCATGTTCATGACTTATGATATTATGTTTTTATAATATACTTGACCCATTGATCAGTTTATGAGTTTTCACTTATGATTTAAAACATGACAAGTTATATGATTTCTAATTCTAAACCTTGGGTCACTATGTTCAGATTACGATTAATACCTTATGCTCATGTATACTTCAAATTTATGGCTTAAAGCATGCTATCCTTAGTCTCCCAATCTTTTGATTTATGCGCATGATTTTATAATATCATTTGCTAGCATGTTTTACTTATCTTACATACTCAGTACATTGTAAGTACTGACTGCATACTTTATGATGTATCATCTCATGATATAGGTTTGGGTGATCCATCCTAGTCTCATCACTAGCTCGCACTCGCTCGGGTCAGCTCCATCCCTCTTTGGGTGAATCCACATCATCCGAAGACATCTATCAATTTACACTTTTTATGTTTTGTTTTAGTTTCATACTTGGGATTACATGGGATCTTGTCCCAGCATCTCATCAGATAGTAGAGGCTTTCGACATAGACTTAGCATGCTCAGCTTTGTGAGTGAGCATTGTGGTATTATCACTTATTTTTTACGATTTGTGATAGCTAAACTTCCACTTATCCATGCCTATGTTAAACTATTCTTGTTTATACTCTTAAGTCATGCTATGTAGGTACAATGGGTTAGCTTGGATCCATTCATGTATCTAGGTCCCGTGGTTCGATCTGAAGTCTCAGCTCAAGTCATGATAGTATTATTACACGTAATGATGAGAATTACACCTACACGATATGGGCATGTACACTTAAATACTATATTTACAACAAAGAAATCATACTTCTTTAATTTCAAGAAAAATAAGATGGAGAAACTGTATAATAGTAGTATTAGAATTAAAAGATTTATTTTAATATAAAAAATATGACCACTAGAAAGTAGCACCAAAGCTAATTTAAAAGGTAGAACAATTTACTACCAAATTATTATGCAGTTGTAATTGACACAAGTAAAACTAGTACAATCATAGAGAAACAAATGAATAGTTAAGCAGGTGTTGTGGTGGATTTTGTTTGGTTTACAAGATATGAATTGGAAAATGCAGGGAAATAAAATTTGAATAAAGTGAATTTGTGCATTTCTTCCTCATTGGATAAGAAAGGGAGAACTTTTGTGCTTATATATAGAAGCATAACTTCTAGCAAATAAGGAGTTGAGAAGAGAGTCTCTAATAGCATCCATGGAAGCTCTACTCCATTAAAGGACAAGGATGAAACTTTAAATGCTCCAAGGAGGACCATGATAAGATCTCAAATCAAGGAGTTCATTGACAAGCTCAATGCATTTCAATCACGAATTTAAAGGTGTCTTGTTAGGAAAGAATAACTCAAGCCCAATAGAGATGAATCGTCCAATGCTACAACTATTTTGTGGCCCAAGTGGAAGTCCAAGAGGAGGAATATTAGGGTAACAAATTTAGCCTTGAAAAGGTCTAAGTGGTGCCTGGATCCCAAAGTTAGCCCAAAAATAGGCCAATTCAGCCTTTAATTGTGGAGATAAACCCACTAGCCCGATCAAGCCCAAATGGGGCTCAATATCCATGACCAAGAGAGCCTAAAAAGGCCATAGTTCAAAAATATATATTAGGATTTTAGTTTATAGCTTGGCCACAAAGTTAGATTGTTATTCAACTTAGTTCTTGATTATTCTTTTAGGATTTTTTTAGTGCTGACTGATCACTCCCAAATTACACCTTGCAATGAAGTATAAAGAGGTCATTATTAAATATAGTAACCCAACTAGCTTGGGGTTGATCCCACATAGAATAGGAAAGAAATACTATGTTAATGATGAATAATCAACAGGTAGTCAATATTTTGAAAGGGAGGCTGCAAATAAATCGAAAAAAGTAATTATAAACAATGATTAAGTTGTTATCAAATTAATGAGACAAACTAAGGATTTTCTTTCCAATGATTTCATAATGTAGTAGACTTATTTTATTAGTGATCTATCCTTGTGAATTTTGTGTTAGACTGATAATTAAGTTCATCTAATGTATCTCGATCTACATAGATTAATTTCACCTAAATCCTCTCATACTTTAGGTGTGTATATTTTTCCCTCTCCATATGTCTTGGATTAGCTATCTTCAGTGAGAGCTCAAGTTATTGAGATGAGGATTGGTAGCCTCAAATTTACATTTGCTATTCTTTTTGTTGAACATCAACTTCTTTCGTCGAGCAAGTTTATGATACAGACACGTTTCAACATTTGCAACCACTAAAACTCATTAAAACAAAAATAATAACAATCCATGCAATTCACCATCCAAGAATCACTACTTTGTTATGCCTACTTTTGTTAATCCATCATAGTTCTCGCAATCCTAGCTCAAGAGATTTAGCCGCTCATGCTTGAGAAAACAAATACATAAGATTTATAAGAAGTCATAATGAAATACTTATAATAATATGAAATTATTTGACAAATCTCCAAAGCTAATTAGATGTAACACCCCGAAACTTTCCTCGACCAAACTTAGACCTTGCAAGAAAAATACAGAAGAAACCAAAAAAGTTTCCTTAGAATGAGTGATACTACGAGTCATGGTAAGCTCCAACGAATCGTTGTGTCAGTCGTGGTCAACCCTATTTGGTCCTTCGGGAACCAACAGGACATGGAACGACCCATTGTGAGGAACAATGAGTTGCTCTATCACTCGTTGGTCCCTAGCTCAGAAATCCATCTTCAAAGACCCCATGACTCAACCAATGAGTCATCTCTTTATACGACTCGTGGTGTGGGTAGTTGGTTGAAAGTCCCATAAATTCCCTTCAGTGATGATGAGTGGAAACAATGACCCGTTGTATCCCACAATGATTCATTATGACCACCCCTGGTGTTAAGTTCTGTAATACTTAGACCTATTCTAGTGAAGGTAATGGATGGACACAACGACCCATTGGGTACACCGACGAGTTGTTGTGTTGCCCGTCATCAGGCCTCCCAGTTTTCTCGTCCAGTGACCATGGGAAGAACCAATGACCCGTTGGTTCTCCCAATGAGTATTTTTACCTCTCGTTTCCATTTCCAGTGATCCTAGAACCCAGGCAGTAGGACTAACAACTGGTCCCAACGAGTCGTTGTCTCAACCAACGACTCGTTGAGTGACCCATTGGTCCGCTGTTGGCAGTTTTCCAAGTTTTTCCCCCAGGGATATTTTTGTAATTTCACACCCTTTTAACCCCTAAACTATGTTGTTTTGGGTTATTTTTAGGAAATTCATAGGGGTAATCAATGATTACTTCATCCCCTTAGGAAATTATTTCGTAAAAATTTCTCTCAGAAACTCTCAGGGCAAGAACTAGGGCTCTTTGTCAACTGCAGAAATTCAAGATTTCTCTCAAGGGATTTCTTATCCAGGTATGTGGGATTCAACTAAGGAATTGTTCTTCCCTTGTGTCCCCAAAACCCTTCTCTAATTCTTCTATTAGTTATATCCCTGTGGATTCGAAATATAGAAAGTTTTTAGACAAACTTCTTTAAGATTTCAAGTGGAATATTATTCATGATATTAGCTGCTTTATTATTCCCAACTTCTGGAAATTTTGTGAAACTAGCATCTAGTGGAATGATTTATCCCTTGTTCCTCAGTTTAGTAAATTAGAATCTTGTATTTTGGACTAGTTTTTCCTATGTCTTGATTTTATAAGTTTTGGGATTCCCATATTGTTAGTGTGTGTTGAAATCTCAGTCAGATGCATGTTAGACCAGTTTCAGTAAGATTACTAGCATACTCAATATTGTCTACAAATGTCAGCTGATTATTTTGACTACAGTCTTTTCTTGAGGTGTCAGTGGTGCCTCCCAGTTATCAGTTATTAGACTTAGATATCAAATTTTAGTGGTTCTTTAGACGGTTATGAAGCTTCTAGTTAAGCAGCTCTAGCCAGTCATAGAACCCCCAGCTTTAGTTTTAGTTTGTTTCTTTAGACGGTTAGGACGCTTTCAGATAAGCAGCTCTGGCCAGTCTTAGAACACTAGTTACAGAATCCGATCCAATAAGACTCTCGAGTTACCTCCAGATAAGTATCCCTAACTTAGTCTTGGGCCCCAGTTTTGAGCAATTAGCTTAGTAGTCAGTCTAGGACTATCCCGCAGGAGAAGGACTGAGCATCGAGTGGATCGGGGTTCCAGCACACCCAGGTTCCTAGAACTACATTGCCACCATAGGTTATTTTATTAGCCTTATGGCCCCAGACTTGTGATCACCCAGTTCATGCCGTTATACCCTGGCAAGGTCTATTAGGTCCTATTGATTGGGCGTATACATCGGACTCCACGTCTAGTTCACGTGATTATATGTCGGTTATAGACTCTTCCACTAGTCAATTGTGTCTCAGATTAGCTCAGATCAGCATAGTTTCAGTTTACTCAGTTCAGTTCAATCCAGTATAGTTAGTTCATATCAGTATCTCAGATTAAGGGGATGTCTATGACCATTAGACAGGGTCATTTTGACCATTTCAGTTATATTTCAGTTTATTCAGTTTTCAGTATTTCAGTTAATCATTGCATGTCATTAGTAGTTCAATTATTTATTACTTTATGTTATGTTTTCTTCCACTTACTCAGTATATTCAAAGTACTAACGCATACCTTCTATGATGTATCGTATCATGATACAGGCGTAGGTTCTCAGACTCTACACCACTAGTAGATATTCTGTAGGTGATATCCGCTGTACTGGTGGCGGATACTAGCGCTGCCTGATTCCTTCTGTGTTATGAGAAAAATCTTGAATGCACGAAATATCCATGTCCTTGGGCAATGTAGCTGTAATACAGGACTCCACATACTCCATAGCAAGCCCCATGATGAATCGGTGTACCCTGGCTGGCATAGTATCAACAAAAGCTAGCACATATTTTCCAAGGAGTCAAACCTCAGTGCATACTCCCGAATGCTCATCCTACCCTGCTCCAGATGTAAGAACTGATCATCCCGGGCCTGTCGGATCTCTCAAGGTAGATAATGATCTATGAAGACCTCCGACAAAAATGGACCAAGTAGGTGGGGATACGTCTCTGCCTATGGACCGTTCCCAACTCTTGTACCACGATACTGATATATCTCATAGTTGAAACACTTCCAACTCAATTGAATCTATGGACAAAGCATGCATCACCCTGAATTTTCTCTGCAACTGATCTAAGAAGTCCCAAGGATCCTCTCTATAGTCTATCCCCATGAATTGCAGAGGACTCAAGGAAAGAAAATAACAAACCCTGGAACTTCCGGGACCCTCAGTAGATTCAACAACAACTAGTGCCACTGGTTCGCACTGAGCAACCACCATCCGAGCCAACACGTACACTTCACCTCCTAACCTCCTGATATGATGGTATAGGGATGACTAGGGGTAGTACTGATGTATCTGATGCCCTGGGGGATCTTGGTGTGGCGGAGAATGCTGGCGAGATCGAGTTGATGTCTCCCTATCACCCTTAGTTCAGGCAATCTCTGACTGTGGCACTCTGCTAGTGCCTTCTCCTGCCATGGTATCCAACTCCCGACTAGCCGTAGTCTATCGTGTATCAGACATTTTCTCTGTAGGTAAGTAGAATAACGTAAGCTTAGGGACTCAACCCGACATAACTTAGCTCTATAGCACGATTTAAGAAGCAATGAGGGTAACCACACTATCATGCCCCATAACCTCCAGCTTATAGAATGTGATGCACAACACATCCATAAACAAGACTCTACTAGACCCGGCTTGCACATACCCTAGGATTCTACATTTCTATGATACCAAGTTTGTCACACCCCACCTTGGGAGGTGTGAATGGCACCTAGTGCCGCACTAGATTCTGAGCTGACCTAGCTGGGTATATACACCTCTGGTTCCTACCAGCAACACATAATCAAAAAAAATAAACAACTATATCTAGGTTGTTTACATAGCCTTAGGCCAACAACGCCGCACCACAAACCTGCATAAAAACAACTATTACAACCAATATTGTAATATCAACCTCCTATGCGGGCTGACAAGACCACCATGCTGCTAATAAGTAACACTATTGGGCCCATCGCGGCCTAGAACATGTATATGAACACATATAGGCCCCACATGACCAAAAACACATATAATAGATCATACATAGGCCTCACTCAGCCAAAAACGCAAAACTAACCAAAAAAACTGTAGTCTGCAAGCCTCTAGGAGTAAGATATTGTCGGGACAGGGCCTTGGCCTACCCAAAATCTATAAAAAAAAATAGGCAAACTTTCTTTAGCTGGAAACTCTGAAGGAAAGGAGCTGACAAATTTGCTAACCCTGAACAACTGCAAATGAGGCCTTGGAACTCGTCTATCCAAACATGCAGGCAAGTATATAGCACCCCATATGTGGGCGTCAGTACAACATGCACAGAAATGTAAGGCGGTAATATAAATAGCTGAATGAAAGAAGCTAAAAGAACTAAAAATAATCAGCAATAGGAATCAGAATCTAAACTGCACAATGTCATATTCATGAGCTACAACTAGCAAATAATATTCAAACCAAGAACCTAAGCGGGCCCCCATAAGCTTGGAAGGTACAATCAACACAGAGATAACCTACTAGGGCTCTCATAAGCCCCAACAGGTGCCAATCAGTCTATATACCCCTATTATTAACCCTAAGGCCTCGCAACTGCCTTATACTGTGTCTCGGGCACACTAGACCCTAATGAGGGTCGGTAATGCCATTTTGGCATAGGAGACTATAATGTGGCCTCGAAGGCTTCACTTTAGTCCTTTCAGAAAATTAATAGCTTTAATAATTTAGTAGCTCTTTAAGAAATTTAGGATCGTAGCTCTAAAAGGAGTCTATTGTTCAGTAAACGACAACAACATCGTAGCTTCGTAAGTTCCAGTAGCATCGTAGCTCCATAAGTAGTTCGTACAACTAGCAATCCTTTAGTTATTCATGGTGAGAGGCAGTACAAAATATGACCAATCCCAACCAGGGATATTATGCTACAATCTGAACTCTATTCGTAACGACTAACTACAATACTCAAAATCTTAGGTTACTACAGAAGTATAAGTCATATAAGTGTTACGCTGAGAATAACTTGCTGAAGAGATTATCCTTAACATACCTCAATTGTTGATTTCTGTTCACCCAATCTGTTCCAACTTAAAGCCAGTAATTCCTTCAAATTGTGGCCTTTACGCTGAGAAATAAAGCTATCTTCAATTCAAAGAAATGGCTGGCTATAATATCCTTAAAGCACCTTAACTATAAATCAAACTCCTTTCAATTCAAGGAAATGGCTAGCTATAATATCCTTAAAGCACCTTAACTACAAATCAAACTCCATCCATTTCGGCCTAAGGCATACTAATTTCGAAAAATTTAGAAGGTAGAAACACTTACTTATCACTTGAAGATGCTTAGGGCTCAATTTGAAGTGATTTCTACAACTTATACTTGGCGGGACTCCGACAATCCGAGCTATATTTCAAGAAATAACTCCGTAGATACATTTGTCGTAGGCTCGAAACTTGTTATCCGAGATGAATTTGCAATTGAAAGGAGTTTAGCAGCATAAATTAGTGAAAACCTTAAAAAATGGTCGCTTAAGTCGTTATTTCTGTTTTGGGGAAATTTTAGAATGGATCATTGGAACTTGAGGCAGTATATATAAAATTTCAGGCGGTGGACAGTGGGGCACGATGCGTCGCCCATCGTGCTAGCCCGTGCATAGGCATGGCTGCACTGTGTGGCGCCCGGTGCGCCTTGCCTCTAGTGCCAACCTCCTGTTCTCTTGACAATGTGCTTGCACGCTCATATCCCGAGCCCTTCCCCACATACGTCGTACTCTAAAACTCTTAACATACCCATACACGCATCGGGTTAAATAACAGGGACTTACGGGGTGTAACACAGGGCCCTGTACAGTGTAATCAATATTATTTTACTCTTCTGGAGGATTTTGTGGACTAGTCGTACAGTTGTTCAGTTCTAGTTTGGTTTTTGGCCTAGCTAGCCTTTCACAGTTCCTTTCATATGTTTTTTTTTATGTTCTTATTGAAATTATATCTTGTCATACTTGTTGAGACCTGATAGGTTCATTTCTATGTATAGTTGACTATGATAGGTGGCCCAGATAGCCTAAGGGTTGCAGTTCAGATACTACTTAGCCGGCTTCTCGATCTTTTCAGAATCGAGGGCCAATCGCGTTCTAGCACGACAAACATGGTATCACAGCGAAGTCGTGTCCCAAGGAGTCCACAAAATTGTGTTTAGTAGAGTCTTTCTTATGGGTATATTATGTACCATACTTATAATTAGGAGGCTATTGGACATTTAGGAGTTGTTTAACTTCTTTTACTACTAGTTCGTGATATAGAGAAAGGTCATAAGTATTGCGATATCTAAGTCATTCTATTGTTTTAGGGTATTCCTATGATGAGGAAGATGACTATGCGGTTGATTAGCACAGCCGAAAGAGAGGGTAACAGTCTCCCTCCAGAAGATCAGGGGGATAGAATAGAGGCTCAATGCGAGACCCCTGCCCCAGGTGTTACACTTCCCCTCCCCTAGCCAGAGTAATGGAAAATAGACCTCCAGCACCAGCAATACCTGAGGGTGATAGAGTGGCAGACCCTCTCGTGCATGTGGCACCTCCAGTTGCTCTGGAAGTATAGGGTCTTGAGGGAGCCGTTCAAATTATGGCTCGTATTGCTGCTAGGAGGGAGCAATGATTAGAGGCAATGGAGAGGCATAAAGATTAGGCAACTGAGAGTTTTAGAGCCCGTGAGATCTTGGGCTTGAGCCCTCGAGTGTTTTCCAGGTCAGAACCAAATGTAGGACCCCCAAAAATTCATTAATCAGATGTGGTCATGTGGGCTATGGTGAAAGAGGGAATAGAGTTGGTAGCCTTCAGGCTGTGTGATGTGGCTATTTTGTGTTATGAGGCCTAGGCTCAATCTAGAGGAGCCGATGCACAACCAGGTAAGTGGGAGGAGTTCTCTGAGGCCTTTATGCACTAGTATCTACCCCGAGAGCTTTGATAGGCTCGATCTGCGTAGTTTTTGCGGCTAGAGTAGGGCATTATGAGTGTGCGGGAGTATTTCCTTTGGTTTAATTCTTTGGCTAGGTATGCTCTGCACTTGGTTAATATCATGAAGGATAAGATTTATCAATTGATGTGAGGTCTAGGGACCTACATAATATGGTAGTATCTACCCAAGAGCACATGGACATCGCACAGATCCAGGCTTTTGCTCAGAGGGCCGAGAATTTGGTTCACACGATTCGTGTTACTCATATAGGACAGGAGTAGAGGAAGAGGGCTAATACTGTGAGGTCTTATAGAGAGTCTAGAGGAGTTCAGTAACTTAAACAGCCCGTTTGACCTACAAAGAGTTCTCCACCTCAACTATAAGGATCATGGAGAGACTAGAGTTCAGCTCCATCTGGTTCCCGACGTCAGGAGATACCTCCAGTATCCACCTGTACTTAGTACAGTAAGAATCATGCATGGAAGTTCCATTTGGGTCAGGATGTAGGCTACCAGTGTGAATATCTTAGCCATTATATGCGACAATGTTCGCTAAGGACCAGAGGTGGTACCACACAACAATCGGGTTCAACAACAATATCATCTCCCTCAGTCCGACCTCCCAGACCCAATTCTTAGCCTGCAAAAGGCAATGGTAAGGGTAAGAGGGGAGAAGCTTTTGGTTCTAGGATGGTGCAAGACCACTTTTATGCAGTAGGTGGTCGCCAGGACTAGGAGTCATCACCTAATGTTGTTATAGGCACTTTGATTTTATTTTCTCGTGTTGCATATGCCTTGACCGATCCAAGCTCTACTTTTTCATATGTTACTCCTTCGGTAGTGACTCAATTTAAGATGGCTCTTTAATTGTTAGCTAAGAGGTTTGTTGGACTAACCTCTATTATCTTAAAAAGTATACCATAGTTGTACGATTTGAGTATGTGATAGGTCTACATTAGATGATCTAGTTGAACTTGGATGGTTGATTTTGACATTATCATTGGCATGGATTGGTTAGCGGTAGGTTATGCTAATGTTGATTGTCGAGCAAAGATTGTTAGATTCCAGTTTTTGGATGAGACAGTTTTGGAGTGGAAGGGCAATGTCGCTACACCTAAAGGTAAGTTTATTTAATACCTTAAGGCCCAAAATATGGTTTGCAATGGCTGCCTTTCTCACTTAGTTCGAGTTAGGGACTTGGATAGAGAGCCAGTGACATTCCAGTCAGTTCATGTGGTGAGTGAGGTTTCAGTAGTCTTTTTAGAAGACTTACCTGGAGTTCCTCTTGAAAAGGAGATAGATCTTTCCATTGATATACTTCCAGGTACTCATCCTATATCAATCCCTCCTTATAGAATGGCTCCAACAGTGTTAAGAGAGTTGAAGGAGCAACTGAGAGCTCTGCTCAAGAAAGGATTCATTCAACCTAGTGTATTGCCTTGGGGTGCACTAGTGCTCTTTGTGCAAAAGAAAGATGAGTCGTTAAGAATGTGTATTGAATACAGGAAGCTAAATAAGGTTACGATTAAGAACAAGTAAGCACTTCCCAGGATTGATGACCTGTTTGATCAGCTACAAGGTGCCAGATGCTTTTCGAAGATTGATTTGAGACTCGGGTACCATCAATTACGGGTTAGTGAAGTTGATATCCTTAAGACTTCCTTCATAATGAGATACAACCATTATGAGTCCTTAGTGATTTCATTTGGCTTACTAATGACTGAGAAACTTTTATGGATTTGATGAATAGAGTGATTAAGCCATTCCATGATGTATTCGTGATTATCTTTATCGATGACAGCCTAATTTATTCATGATCGAAGGCTGAGCAAGCAGATTTCCTAAGATCTTTTTTATATACACTCTAGGAGCATATATTGTACACTAAATTCTCTAAGTGTGAATTTTGGCTAACATCTGTGGCTTTCCTTGGTCATGTAATTACAACTTAAGGCATAAGAGTGGATAGTCAGAAAATAGAGGAAGTAAGGAGTTTCCCCAAACCCTTGAATCCTACGGAGGTTTGTACTTTTCTAGGTTTGGTAGGTTAATATCACAGATTTGTAGAAGGTTTTTCTACTATCTCCATTCCATTGATGAAGCTAGACCATACAGAAGCTAAATTCCAGTGGTCAAAGGCGTGCAAGTGCAATATTCAGGAGTTGAAAAAGAGATTAACTTCAACACATGTCTTGACTCTTCCAGAAGGTAAAAAGGGTTATGTGATTTATTGTGATGCTTCCAGTATTTGCTTAAGTTGTGTTTTAGTGCAACACGGCAAAGTCATTTCCTATGCTTCAAGACAGCTGTGGAAGCACGAGCAGAATTTACCTACCCATGATCTAGAGTTAGTAGTAGTGGTGTTCACGCTGAAGATATGGAATCACTACCTATATGGGGTAAATGTTGATATTTTTACGGATCATAAGAGCCTTCAGAACGTATTCCAACAGAAGGAGTTGAATTTACGCTAGATAAGGTTGTTAGAATTGCTGAAAGACTAGGACGTTAGCATTCTGTACCATCCCGAGAAAGCTAATATTGTGGAAGATGCATTAAGATGCAACTCTATAGGAAGCTTGAGTGATATAGCATCTGATAGAGTTGAAATAGTGAAAACCATACAACAGTTAGCTAATCTTCACATTGATTGCTAGATATTGAAGATGGAGTTGTGGTAGTTCAAAACACTTTAGAGTCATCCCTAGTGTCAGAACTCTAGGAGCGACAATATGAGGATGTGGTATTGGTAGTGCTAAGATATAGCATTCCATAGGAGAAGTAGGCCATGTTTGAGTCTGGGTCAAATAGAGTTCTTAGATACCAGACTCATTTATGTGTACCGAATGTGGGCAAGCTATGAGAGAAAATCATGAGTGAGGCTCATTCCTCTTAGTATTCAGTATATCCAGGTGCCATAAAGATGTATCGTGACCTGAAGCAGCTATACTGGTTGAATGGAATGAAAAAGGACGTTACATGTTTTGTAGTCCAGTGTCCTCATTGCTAGCAAGTGAAGGTTGAGCACTAGAGACCTGTACGTTTCACCCAAAATATGGAGATTCCAGCCTGAAAATGGGAAGTGATTAATATGGATTTTATTACCAGGTTTCCACGGACAAGGAAGTGTGACTCCATTTGGGCAACAGTAGAAACATTGACTAAATTAGCTCTCTTTTTGCCAGTAAAGATGGCTTATTCCATGGAGGATTATGCCATACTGTATATCCGTGAGATTTTTTGGCTACATGGCGTTCCTTTATCCATTATTTCAAACGGAGGTGCTTAGTTCACAACAAACTTTTGGAAGTCTTTCTAGAAAGACCTGGGCACCCAATTAAATCTCTACACTGCATTTCATACGCAGATAGATGGACAGGCTAAACGCACCATTCAGATACTCAAAGATATGTTACATGCCAGTATCTTAGAGTTTGGAGGAAAATGGGATGATCAAATTCCCTTGATAGAATTTTCCTATAACAATAGTTATCAAGCAAGGATTCAGATGGCTCTGTATGAAGCTCTATATAGGAAAAAGTGTAGATTGCCAATTGGCTGGTTTGAACTTAGTGAATCAGAACTATTAGGGCTAGATCAAGTACAGCAAGTTGTGGAAAAAGTAAAGCTTATCAGAGATAGACTTCAGACAGCTCAAAGTAGAGAATTTTTTTATGCCGACATAAGCCGTCAAGCATTGGAATTCGCTGTTCTTGATTGGGTCTTGCAGAATGTGCCGTCTGTGAAAGGCTTCATGGAGGTTTGGACGGAAGGGAAAGCTGATCCCTAGATATATTAAGCATTACAGAGTGATCCACAAGATAAGCAAAGTAGCCTATGAGTTGGAGTTACCGCCAGAGTTAGCGACATTCCATCCAATATTTCATGTATACATGTTGTGGAAGTGTATAGGAGACCCAACCTGTATTATGACTATTGATAATGTCCTTATTTCTGAGGAGATGACCTATACAGAGATCCCAGTTGCATCCTTGATCATCAACTCAGGAAACTTCCTACCAAAAAGGTCGCCTCAGTCAAAGTATTATGGCAAAGTAATAACATTGAGGAAGTAACTTGAGAGGCTGAGGAGGAAATGAAGAAGGAATATCCTCACATGTTTATGATGTTGACATTATATTAAGGTATGTGATTGATACCTAAGTTACTAAATATGAATTTTATAGCATGTTACACAAGGTTAATTTCCATTCGGAGATGAATATTCCTGGGGGGGGGGGTGAGAATGTTACACCCCAAAATATTTTTGGTGATTATTTGATGTATTTGTGCTATGTTAAGGTAAGTACAAGTTGTATATCAGTCGTAGGAGAGGATGGAAACATGTATGAAAGGAAAAACGAATAATATGTGAAATTCATAATCAGCTTTAAACAACAATATCTCTCGAAATATAATGAATTAGAAGCCCCACGAACTATCAAATTAAAGGTCTTTGAATCTAGATTTCATAACATCAAACCGCTCGTCTATCAGAGTTCAGAATAAGATGTTATGGATATTTTACCAAAGCATCACCGAGCAATAAAGTGAGCATGAGGCCCTAGCGCCTCCACCACCCTAATTACTTAAAAATCAGATTTTTGTTTGTGAAAGGCATTTCCATCCTAAGCTAATTCGACCTTCTTGCTAAGAACTTGTTTCTATAATATTTCCAGTAGCTAAAACAAGGAAAGGCAAGGAGGAAATATCAAGCTATGTTCAAGCAAATCACAAGACAAGTAGAGAATTATTTTCCAAGTGTGCTAGGTGTGTTTTGCAGCTCGTTTTTCTGTGATTTGGAGGGGATTTTCTGCGTTTTAGGAGCTAGTTTCACTGCTTATATGAACACCTTGATGTACGGATTAAAGAAAAGAGTAAAGGTTAGGATTTAACCCTCTTTAAACACCTCAAATTGCAAGCAAAATGACTAAAATTTGGCAGCTAAGTTAGCTGCCGATTGGACTGTTCTGAGCTGAGTTCATGCTCATTTATCTTAGGATTTTTGGTAGTTTATTTGGATGGAAATATAATAAAATTTTGGGGGAACAAATTATAGCAGAAGTGAGGTAAATTTCCCTCTTGTTTTCTACCTCAAAGGCAAGTGAAATCTAGTAGCGAAAATGACTATAGTTGTTGATGTTGTCGTGTGTTGTTGTTGTTGTGACTGCCATTTGGTGAATTATTTTTGATGCATTTTGTTCTGCAGATTAAGCTTATTGTTGGACTATAACTTTAATAGATTAAGCAGGTTTAAGTATGGTCATTGTAGTAGAAAATCGGCTAAGGAAAAGATCATCAGAAAAAGGAATATAAGACACCCCATCCATTGTTCTTTTAAGCACGATTCGCACGTTATGAGTTGAATGAGACAGCGAACTCCTTATATGTATTGAGTAAGTATGTCAAGATATATATAAGCTTTAAGTTCCATGTTTTATTGAAGTTGAATGTTGAGATTATGTCTAGCCCAAGTGAGGCATTTAAAGCGTGATATCGTGTTGATGGTTGTCGTAGTTGTACATCAAGTTGGAGACCCCTCAATATGGACATTGTTAGTTGGTACTTTAAATTTATGTAATATATGTTATATTTATCATGTGTGACATTTTTTTCACCTTGTGAATTTATAAATTGAAGATAAGACGGCGACGTGAGAATAACATACGCTATGAATGTTAAGTTTTTAAGGGTAAACGAGGGTGCCGATGCAGAGATTCCCTAACATGAACACCCACCTTTAAATATATATGTTTTAGAGTTCTTAAAGTCTAAAGAGATTCCAAAACTCCTAATCCTTAAGCTATTGGCAAGTTACCAGGTCAGACAGTTTAACTTAAGCGAACGACGACACTAAGTATCTATAATTGAGTCTGAGTTCTCCCAGTTGAGTTCAAGTTTATTCTAATATTTTAAAATTGAATACAAGTATTCAAGTGGAGTCCAAGTATTCCAAAGTTGGGTCTGAGTATCAAAAGTTGGTTATAAGAACCCTTAAGCAATGCCAAGTGTCAAGTTCCGCAAGTCTCATGTTGATATCAACCTTCCAAGTCAAGTTATGTTTTATGTCTCCTTTTGTCAGTTACTATGGGTATTATGTTCAGTTGGTCCTCTAAGTTGGACTCATTATCTTAATCAGTTGCCTTGCATTCTTGCGTCAATTACTTTGCATTGTTCAGTGGTCCTTTGAATTGGACCCGTAAGCTAAGTTAGATAGATTGCATTTTTCAGTCGCTGGTCTAAATATCAATTTTCCCATTTGCATGATTTGCATTTTTTTACCACATTCCTTCTTTGGTCTGAGTATCAGATAGCTGATAGTGCAATGCCATGGAGAAATGTCGCATGCCCTCTTTGAGCTGAGTATCAGATGGCTGAATGTGGGAGGAAATATGTATGAAAATCCTGGTCCAAGTATTAGGTCGGCCATAAAAGTCCTGGTCCAAGTATCAGGAAACTCTTAAAGTCCTGGTTCAAGTATCAGGAAACCATACCAAAATCCTGGTACAAGTATCAGGTAGCCACTGTGTTGATTCTTATAAAATTTGGTCCTAGTATCATAAGTGTTGGTATATGAAGCAATTATGTTATACTTATGCATAGACTCTACATATAGGGTAGCCAGTTGCAGAATTACAGATTATCTCTCTACCCTATTTTTTGAGTTATGTTCAACTGTTATTTTTTCTATTGTTTATGTTGAAAAGTTCTAGAGTGTCAAGTTGTTGTTATTCCCTTCTTTGGTTCAGTTTATCATTGACATTGCTTTATTTACAGCTTTCAGTCTTGCATACTTGTGCATTTTTTGTACTAATGTCCCTTCGCCTATGGACCCTACAATCATGCTGCAGGTGTAGATAGGAGCTCAGATTGACCAATTCAGTAGGGGGCCAAATCCAGCACATAGTTGGTATGCTCCTTTCTTTTAGGAGCTATATGTTTGGTTTTGTCAAACTTAGTTTTGATGTATATATGGGTAGGTCGGGGAACCGTCCTATGCTATCTGTATCATTTTACTCTATTAAAGGCTTATGTGGACTAGTTGTACAATTATTCAGTTCTAGTTTTGTTTGTGGCGTAGAAGTCCTTCCGCAGTTCCTTTCAAATATTTTTGTGTTCTTGTTCGCATTTTATCTTGTCATACTTGTTGAGGCCTGGTTAGTCCATTTCAATATATAGTTGACTGTGACAGGTAGCCCAGATGGCCTAAAGGTTACAGTTCAGATGGTATGACTATGAGAGGTGGCCCATTTCTTCTTGATCTCTTCGGAATTGAGTGTCAATCGTGCCCTAGCCAAATTTTGGGGCATGCCATTCCTTCCCAACTAATATCACCTTCCTTATTATGCATTTTCACCCTTTTATTTGTATCTAATTTTCACACTTTAGCTTTTCCCGTCAATTCTCCACTTATGCTCCTTTTATGTAAAATTTTCAATTAAAGTGCCTTAGAGGTCATTTTGATCAACAAAGGTCAATAGAACAAAAAGGGATTAATCTTGTAATGTGACTATCAATAGAATACGCTAAGGCTCAAAATGTCTAACTAGGACAATCACATCAATGTAGGTAAAATCGTGATACAAATAGGCTTCCAAAGAAATTCCTATATCACTTCCTAGATTCAACATTTTTAATTCTCTTTGCACACACACCGGTCAAGTTCTAGATATCAAATTGAAAGCATAGAGTATACAATACGTATCTCACAGAAGACATCAAATTGCAAGCATAGAGTATACAATAAAAAATCTCACTCACACAATGGCACAAATGGTTCAATATGGAAATAAAGATTACATAAACACATATATTCATATTGAATGTCTCACATTATTAAGCCTAAATTTCCAAATATAGGAATCATGTTTTCAAAAGTCTAAGTGTTTCTTCATTTTCATGCCTTTTTTAATGAATCATACAAAGTCTCAATGATACCCTAAGTGAAGCACCTAGAATTTACAAGGTTTCTAGTTCTTGCTCTCCTAACAATTACTAATTTTTTCCTTAAAATTGTCTTCATCCATCCATCATCTGGAAAAATAGTGAATATGACTCAAAAAAGCATCTAGACACTGTAATCAACTCTAAGGGACTATCCACCGGAAAAGTAGTGAAAATAAAAACTGGGGGAACCCAAATAAAAACAAAATAAAAAAACAAAAATTACTACATGCTAGCAGGAACAAATCATGCATCACAAAAAAATATAGGCCCTCCATGAACAAATTTAGCAATGAAGGCATACATGGTATAAGGATGTTTGCTTCTCCCACCCCACTCTTAATCAATAGCCCTGTCCTTAGTGATAAAACAATAATGTAAATGTAAAAGAGTGAAATAAGAACTCCATATTCCTAATCCTCATTGTTTGCGGGGTGTACTCACTATACCACCAGTGCAGCACAGGCACGCTGCATTGCGCAACTCGGTGCGGAGCTTGGCCGCCATGGTTCTTGTGCCATATTCTGGTGCCTAAGGACCTGTGATGTACCTATGACTTCTTTTCTTCATACTTGAATAAAGAAATGAACTCTAAAATTTTTTTAAAAAAAATAAAAACTAAATTACCTTAGGTTGCCTCCCAAGCAGCGGTTGATTTAATATTCCGACACAATGTCATTAATTTTACCAGTTTTCTCTCTACTCTGAACATACGAATTGCACCCCTAATTTCTTTTTCAATTTTCTACTCCGCTCGAAGGGTGGAGTAAAAATAGAGGCATCAAGCAATAGATATCGCATCTTGTACTTCTTGGTCCTTAAAAGAGGGATATGATATTATCCTGTTGGCATGAAAAACATTAGAATGAAGCAACTTTGATCTCTAAAATCCTCCACAGACTTGGTTGCCTCAATTTTTATATCGTCAACTAGCTACAATGTTGGAAATGAGTGGAATGTGGTCTAAGTCTCTCTATTTTGAATCATGCTTCCTTCTTGACATCCACCCTCTTAGATGCACTAGAGTTTTCAAAGATGATTTGATGAACTTTTATTTGTACCTCTAGTGTCACTTCTCCAATTTCAGCATCTTGCATTATTGTTGTGTTGGTTGGTTGGCAGTCATCACGTAGAATTTTTACTTTGTCAAGTTTTGCTTCCTGATGGGAACTTTGTAATTCTTGTAAAAATCCTTTTGTGGAAAGATTCATGTTTTGTATAACTTCCTTATTATCATGTTGCACTTTTTTCCACCAGTTAGTCAGGACTCAGCCCCATTATACTTCTCAATATCTCCTCAACTTCTTCTCTTTTTAAGATAGAGATTTCTTCATCAAATTGTTGCTCTTCTTCAATTCCACAATTTTAATTGTGGTCATAAAGTTATTTTGGATCATCCTTTGAGCTTGAAATATCTTCTTCAATCATTTTTTCTTGAGGAGTAGACAATTACAGGGCAGTAAGAGTCGACACCTTCTCCAAGTTAGACTCCCACTCCATAAATGCATGGAGGATGAATTTCATACATTCATATGCAGTGCTTTATCCTTCATATGCCATGTCCTCGTTCCTGTCAAACTCAAAAGTGCAACTAACATGTTTGTTATAGCAACTAGATCGATAAGCAAAATAGTTGGGACAATCACCCTAATGCCTACCATGACAACCACATAATGTGGAATTATACCCATCATAGAAGTGAGAAGGTGCACATATCTCTCTTCTGAGGGCATATTTACAATCATGACAAAAATGGGATCCTAAAAAATATGGACATGGGTAATCAAGATATGGGTTACCATTACCAAACTCCTTTTCATTCCATGATGCTATAGTAAAAATAAAAACTAATTAAAATAATAAAACACATAAAAAAACAAAGTGATAAAAGTAGGAGATAAATACTACAATAAGAATTTAAACACCAATTAACTATTTTTGAACCGTATTCTACGGCCACGACATCAAAATTTGATCACGCACAAATTACACCTCACAATGAATTATAAAGAGGTTTTTATCAAATATACTAACCCACCTAGGTTGAGGTCAATCTCATAGTGACTAGGGAAGAAATAATTTGTTAATGATGAATAAAACAACCGGTAGTCAATATTTCAGAAGGGGGTTGTAAATAAAAAGAAAAAAGTAATTCTAAACAATGATTAAGTTTTTATCAAATTAACGAGACAAAACTAGAAATGTTCCCCATGATTTCATAATGTAGTAGGCTTATTTTATTAGTGATTATCCTAGTGAATTTTGTGTAAGACTAATGATTAAGTTCATCTAAGGTCACTCGATCTATATAGATGAATCTAACCTAAATCCTCTTAGATTTAGGTGTGTATATTTTTCCCTCACCAAAAATCTCGAATTAGCTATCCTCAGTTAGAGCTCAATTTAATTAGATGAAAATTGGTATCCTCAAATTTCCATTTAATATTCTTTTTTCCTAACTTCAACTTCTTTGATCGAGAAAGTTGATGATTCAAACACATTTCAATATTTTCAATCACTAAAACTCATTAAAACAAGAGACTAATAATCCACCTAATTCACTATTCAAGAATCACTACTTTATTTTGCCTACTTTCGTTAATTCATCATGGTTTCCACAACACTATCTCAAGATATTTAGCCGCTCATTTTTGAGAAAATAATAACATAAGATTTATGAGAAGCCATAATAAAATACTTATAATAATATGAAATTATTTGATGAATCTCCAAAGCTAATTAGAATCACAAGAACTTGATGAATTCTCAATTAATATCTCTCACACTTATGAAAATAATTCTCATTCTAATGTAAACTATTATCTGTTGTGAAAAACTTCTCAAGACTCTTTCATAAATATTCTAAGTGGAGGTATATATAGTGGTAAAGAGAATGCATTGCTCCTTCTTGGACTGGAATTGGACTTTGCAGCTTCAATTCCTACTTGGACTAGGATTGAACTCTGGCTGCTTCGACTGTCCTGCACGTCGGCCTCCAATCACGCCAAGATGGCACCACATTGCGCCTCTGGTTGTGCAGTAATGCATGTGCGTCACGCAGGCCCTTCCACAGGTGTGCCTGCACGATGCCCACCTATATCATTCTATGGCACTTGCTTCTTTTAAGCTTGTCTTAGAAACTCTTGCTCTTTAAGCTTCAAATAAGTCCAAATTCACCACTTTAATCCCAACTAATATCTAATCATGTGCGTTAGCTCTTTTTTAGAAAT
>JACEIK010004316.1:45008-73155 GCA_018107945.1 Datura stramonium
ATCTTTGATTCCTTTATGGTATTCTATATAAGATGATTATTTCTACATAAAAATTATTGTCTTAAGTTACTCATAAAGCTGTCCAAATTCGAATCTAGCGTTTTGATTTATTTTCCAAAGTCAAGGTGTTAGATTTCTTCTCATAAATATAAAAGTTCTTACTTGGATCTTGTCAAGGATTTAGAATATCGTGTTCTTGGGAATTCTTGGATCGTTCCTTCAAATTTTTCATATTTTTATTTTTAGTTTTCAAATTCTTTTCTATTTTTGCTTTCGCAATTCTAGTACTGAAACTCTAGTTGGAATCTTTCTAACCTAGTTGTTTTCAAGTGGTAGAAAAGTAGTTCTATCAAGATTCTGTTCTTAGTAAATCTTCGGATTTCATGAATATTTTAGCAAAAAAACAAACAATGTAAGAAGAGAGTTATTCTAGCGTGAACAATACACATAAAAGATTTTATTTTTAGGGTTAAATTCTTCCTAACAAGGAGGAAATAAGAAGAGAGGATCCTAGTTTTTTCAAAATAAGAAAAAAGTAATTTCTCTTATTTTTCATTGTTTGATTCTAATTCTTTCTTATTTTGTTCTTGTTTTATTTCACCTAAATCCTACTCGTTCTAGAACTGATTCTTTACTTTATTTTTTTCCTCAAAAAACCTATACTTTATTACTAAGAACTTGATACATGTTTTGATTTAATTATAAATCTTTAAAGGTTATTTTGAGGGGAAAAAGAAAAGTCTAGGTGAGTTTAAAAGAGATTAAAAGTCAATTTGAAAGTGTTATATTTCATATTTCTTAATATGTCTAATAGAAACAGTGATGAGGAAAGGGAACGTCTAGAGACCGAGATAAAAGGGGGGAATGATTTCACCCTTATGCAGCAATAATTTGAGAGATTGAACTTGCACTTTCAAGAGATGAGGAATATTATTACCGAGAAGATTGATATCATAGCTGGAAATAGGAGGGAGAATAATACTATACCATCCTTAATAATGTTAAAACCCATGTTAGAAGGAATGTACCCCATGCCCCTATCCTATATAAAGAATATGATAATAATGATTTTGATACTGAATTTAATCTAGAAAGAAGATATAGGAAGGGACAAAGAGGTTGAGTAAAATATGATAATATAAGTGGTATAAAGATGAAGTTGTTATCTTTCAAGGGGGAAAAGAGACCCAGACTTGTACCGTGATTGACAAAGATGAATTTAAGACATCTTTGACTGCCAAAACTACTCTGAGGGTAAGAAAGTAAATCTTGTTGTTGTTGAGTTTTCTGATTATGCTTCTTCTTGGTGGAAAAAACTTGCTATAGAAAAATTTCAAGATGAACTACCATTTATTTCTACTTGGGCAGATATAGAGAAGGTGATGAGGAAGAGGTTTTTCAACCATACATTCAAAAAGATTTATAGTTTTTCCTTCAAACCTTAAGGTAGGTATCCATGTCTGTAGATGATTGCTTTAAATTAGGGGAGCGGGGGGAAAGTATAATACCCCAAAACGTCCCTAAGATTAGACCCGAGGGTTGAACAGAGAAAATAGAAAGAAATCTGCATAAGCCACAGAACGACTCATCAGGTGACTCGTCAGGTCAACAAACGAGTCATGGAGTTACTCATGAAGTAGAGGCTAGCCAATGAGGAGTCGTGGTCAGGGGGTGACCACGGGAGGATTCCATGATTCATGGAGTGAGTCGTGAGCAAAAGGGTGGACTTGAAGGTGGAAATCCAGTAGAGCTCACGAGTGGAAACCACGAGTCATCCCCTAACTCATGACTCGTGAAGTCCCTCGTGAGGGCTGGCAGAGTCTATTTTTCCAGCGAATTTAGTATGGGTTTTTTCATCATTCCTAAGCTCCTAAACCCTAAACTACGTCATTTTAAGCTATGTTAGGAGGGTTTTAATCAGGTTTAAACTATTCTAAGTCATTCTCTCCCATGCATTCAAGACTAGAGAGTTCCGTTGAAGATCAAATCTAGAAGTCTCTTGGGCTTTCAAGGAAGTGTTAGAATCAGATTACCCAGGAATGTAGGGTCATGAATGAGAGTTTTCCTTCACTCTCATGTCCAAATCCCATCTCAAGTTCATGAGTTGAAGTGTATGATTCTATGGGGTCTTAACCCAATTCTATGAAATTCTCTAGGATTAATTCATCGATTGATTCCCTTCATATTTTAAATGATGTTTTAAGATTCATGGGAATGTTTTATACCTATTTTTATTATAATTCATGATTTCAAATTTTAAGAGCATAATGCTAAATTATGAAAGTTTCATGAAAAGTTGAGTTTATGATTTATGCTTTCAAGTATGATGAGATTTCTAGTATATATGAATGTTTTCAAGTTACCCATGAATATATCTTCAATTTTACTTATGATGTCTATCTCATGCAAGCATGATGTTAAGATTTGGGCAAGCCCACTCAATTTAAGCAAGATTTCATGATTTAGAGAAGGCTAATAAGTTCAGTTATCTCATGTTTTGGAATCAAGACTCCTTATATGTTATGATTAAAAATACATTTTGATCTATGAATATATGAGCATTATACATGTTTTGGGAGTAGTGTCAAGCACTGAGTAGGCATTGGGTTCTAAGATTCCCCAGTCTCATGAACTACACGCCAACATAGGTATACTTTGGGGCCTTTCAAGAGAGTGTTTTCCCCGACCCACGGGCCCTCCATGATATCACACTTTACTTAATCCTTTTCCCTGGAAAGGCTTAGGATGGCCCTCCTCCATTTGGGCCAGACGTGGGATCATCATGAGCTCATACATGGTGGTTGTCAGTTACGACGAGTCTCCCATTATTCCTCATAATTTTAGAATTGCATGTACTATAAGATATTATATCATGCTTTCAGCAGGTTTGATCTAAGGATCAGTTCATGAGCTTTTACCTATGATTTTAGATAGGAAGATTCATGTGAACTTAATTCAGTTTAAGTTTAATCATGCTTTCATATATCAACATTTAGCCTTTATTCTCAGAATTTGATGATGTTGTGACTTAAGTTGTGTATGACTTAATTTTACTACTTAGCCTGTTTTACCTACTTTGTATACTCAGTACATTTGAAGTGTTGACCGCATACTCGTTATCGTATCATTTCATAATATAGGCTCAGATGCTTAAATTCAATCTCGTCGTTAGCTAGTTTCCAAAGTTTAGTCCAGACAATTATTGGTGAGTCCTCATAAAGGGCCGTTAGATAGTTGAAGTTATTATCATTCTCAGTGTCAGATTTCTAATAATCTTGTTGGGGGTGTTGTCTCATCAGCTCATCAGTATGATAGAGGCTTTTGAGATGTAGTTTGTATATCTATATTCTGATTCAGTGTTTTTAGATTTTCATTGTTTAAATGTTGTACTATTCAAACTTTTTCTAATTCAGAATTTAGTCTTGCACTTTGTTTATGTTGAACTTTAGTTTCATGTTCATGTCATGGGTCTATTGTGAGCCATTTATGGTTCTAGGTTCTGTGTCTAGATTCAGGCTTATGTTCGAATCTTGACAATCTTGGTATCAGAGCCAAGGTTCAGTGTGTCCTAGAGATGTCTGAAAGCTGCGTTAACTAGTCTTTTTCATGGGTGTGAAGCGTCCCACAATTATGATGAAGAGGCTATGAATTTTTTTTAGAAAATTTCCCTTCTTTCATGATCTATGTCGTGCGATGAAGTATTTCTGTATCCTTCTACCTCCTGCTATACGCGTTTGCAGAACCATGCCACCCTGCCGAGTTAACCAAAGAAGGAATGGAAATGGAAACGGCCATGAGAATGGCAATGGATATGGGCACTAGCAAGCCCCACCAGCCGCAGTGGATAATGTGCCTGAGAAAGTCTCTCATGCCGAGTTTAGGGCTTCTTTCCCGATGTTGGCCCAGGCTTTGACCCCTAAAGTCAACTAGCAGGCGGTGGCCCATGTTCTGCAGAATGAGAGTGCAGCAGCAACTAGAGTTTTGGATTTCCTTAGGATTAATCCCCTTCATTTCCTTGGGTCGAGAGTAAATGAGGACCCATACGAGTTCCTGGAGGAGATACATAAGATCACCCAGATTATGGGGTTTAGGGGAGAAGAGAGCACAAACTTATCTTCTTATCAACTGAAGGGGGTTTCATATATTTCGTGTCGTTAGTGGAGAGACGATAGAGCAGTGGGTGTAGTTCTCGTAAGCTGGGATGAGTTCATGATAACTTTCCTAGAAATATTCTTCCCTAGGGAGTTGAAGGGGGCAAAGAAAGCAGAGTTCATCAATTGGAAGAAAAATGATATGACAGTTCAAGAGTACGGCGTGGAGTTTATCTGGTTGTTCATGTATGTGCCGGAGATAGTGGAAGACTAGAGGACCCGAATGAACAAATTTGTGTATGGAGAGTCTGACTCATTGGTCACGGAGTGTAGGACACAATGCTGACTAGTGACATGGACTTCTCTCGATTGGTCATATACACCCAACAGATTGAAGCAGATTAGATGAAGGATAAAGAGAGAGAGGCCAAGAGGGCCAGGAAGAGTAGTATTGAGTCTTCCCAGTAGAGGCCCAATGGCGGGCATCATCAGCAGTCTCGTCATAGACCATCAGGTCTAGCGGGGTCATCAACCAATGTGCCATCCAGGTCTAGGCATGATCAGAGGGGATGGGCGTCAAGCTCCATAGGTTAGAGGAGCATGTCAAGAGAGCTTAGTCTTCCATTTTGCAGCAAATGTGGTAGGAGGTAACCTGGAGAGTGCCTAGCAGGTTCAGGTGCATGTTTCAGGCATGGAAAGCCCGATCCTGAGAGATTGTCTAGCGGCTAGACAGGGCCATGGTGGAGGTCTAGACCTAGCCACTAGTTCAGCAGCTCCACCATCACGCTCAGCTCATCAGGGTGCTCCACTAGTGTAGGTGGTGGTCAGCATCAAAATCGGTTTTATGCCCTCTCGTCTTTTCAGGAGTAGGAGGTCTCTCCTGATGTGGTCACTGGTATGTTACGAGTATTTTATCTTGATGTTTATGAATTGTTAGATCCAGGGGCTACCATATCTTTTTTGATGGCCTATGTTTCTATTAGTTTTGGAGTCAACCCCAAAATCCTATCAGAACCCTTCTCAATCTCTACTCCAGTCGGTGACTAAGTTATAGCTCGACTGGTATACAGAAATTGCCCAATCACAGTCCTTCAGAAAGTCACCTCAATAGATTTAATAGATTTAGACATGAAATATTTTGATGTTATCTTTGGCATAGAATGGTTACATGCATGTTATGCCTCAGTGAATTGTAGAATCGATGCGGTAGAGTTTCGGTTTTTGGTTGAGCTATTCCTAGAATGAAAGGGTAGTTCAGTTATGCCTGTAGGTCGCTTTGTTTCCCACCTTAACTCTAAAAAGATGATTTCTAAGGTTTTCATTTACAATCTAGTTCGGGTTAAGGATGCTATATCCGAGACCCCAACTCTCCAGTCAGTTTCTATTGTGTGTGAGTATCCGGAGGTGTTCCCGAATGATCTACCTGGAGTCGCTCCGAAATGAGAGATCAACTTTGGCATTAACCTTCTACCCGATATGCAACATATATCGATTCTTCCTTATAGAATGGCTACCGCTGAGTTAAAAGAGTTGAAGGAACAGTTGAAGGATCTCCTAGACAAGGGTTTCGTCAGACCTAGCGAATCCCCGTGGGGTGCACCAATTCTCTTTGTTCAGAAGAAGGATGGTTCTCTTTGTATCTGCATTGACTACCGGCAGTTGAACAAGGTTATCAAGAACTAGTATCCTCTTCCCAGGATTGATGATTTGTTTGACCAACGTCAGGGTGCTATGTGCTTCTCAAAGATAGATCTTAGGTCCAGTTATCACTAGCTCAGAGTTAGGGAAAGTGACATCTCGAAGACAGCCTTCAGGACTCGGTATGGTCACTATGAGTTTGTAGTTATGTCTTTTGGACTGATGAATGCTCATGCAACTTTTATGGACTTGATGAACAGGGTGTTCAAGTCATATTTGAACATTTTCATGATTGTGTTCATAGATGATATTCTCATATATTCTTAGAGCGAGGAGGAGCATGCCGCTCATTTGAGGATTATGCGGAAGACTCTTAAGGATAGCTAACTATTTGCTAAATTCAGCAAGTGTGAGTTTTGACTGAACTCAATAGCATTATTGGGCCATCTAGTTTGAAGTGAGAGAGTACAGGTGGACTCTCAAAAGATAGAAGTTTTAATGAATTGGCCTAGACTAGTTAATCCTTCGGATATCAAGAGTTTCTTGGGTTTAGCTGGCAGCTAGAGAAGGTTTATTGAGGGATTTTCGTCCATTGTAGCACCATTGACTAAGTTGACCCAGAAGAAAGTAAAATTTTTGTGGTTGGATGCTTGTGAGAGGAGTTTTTAGGAGACTCGTCTCACTTAAGTCCCAGTATTGATCCTACCCGAGGGTATATATGGGTTTGTGGTGTATTATGATGCCTCTAGGTTGGTCTTGGTTGTGTGTTGATGCATCATGGCAATGTCATTGCGTATGCCTCTAGACAGCTTAAGACTCATGAGAAGAATTACCCGATGCATGACCTAGAATTGGCAGCAGTGGTGTTTGCACTAAAGATTTGGAGGCACTATTTTTATGTAGTGCATGTAGATGTGCTCACGGACCACAAGAGTCTTCCGTACATGTTTACCTAGAAAGACCTAAATTTGCAACAAAGAAGGTGCTTAGAGCTTCTTAAGGATTATGACATGAGTTTCCTTTATCATCTGGGCAAGGCCAATGTACTGTTGGATTCCCTTAGCAGGCTATCCATGGAGAGTGTTTCCCATGTGGAAGATGGAAGAAAAGAGTTGGTGAAGGATGTGCACCTGCTTATGCAATTTGGAGTTCATCTTGTGGATTCGACAGATGGTGGTGTCGTTGTTCAAAATGGCTCAGAATCCTCTTTGGTGATTGAGGTCAAGGCCTGGAAGGATGAGGACCCTATTTTGGTAAAGATAAAGGAAGCGGTTTGGAATCAGAAGGTAGAGGTCTTCTCCCAATTGGGAGATGGTGTACTTCGATATCAAGGTCATTTGTGTGTTCTATATGTTGATGACTTGAGCGAGAGGATGTTTGATGAGGCTCATGGTTACCGATATTCTATTCATCTAGGTACCACCAAGTTGTACCATGACCTATGATAAGTCTATTGGTGAAATGGTATGAAGAAGGACATGGAGGAGTTTGTGGCTAAGTGTTCGAACTGCCAACAAGTGAAACTGGAGCATCAACGACTTAGAGGTGTACTACAGGACATCAGTATCCCAACTTGGAAGTGAGAAGAGATCAATATGGACTTCTTTACAGGGTTGACTCCTACACGTAGACAATATGACTCTATTTGGATGGTCGTGGATAGGTTGACTAAAGCAGCTCATTTTCTACCTGTCAAAACTATCAATTTATCTGAGGACTATGCTACGTTGTATACTTGGGAGTTAGTTTGGTTTCATGGTGTTCCCTTGTACATAATATCCAACAGAGGTACTCAGTTCACTTCGTAATTTTGGAAGTCATTTTAGAAGGGACTTCGTATTCAGGTCAAGCATAGTATAACTTTTCACCCGCAAAGGGATGGTCAGGCCGAGTGGACCATTCAGACTCTTGAAGATATGTTGAGAGCATGTGTGGTTGACTTCAAAAGTAGTTGGGATGATCATTTGCCTCTTATTGAGTTTTCTTACAATAACAGCTACCACTCCAATATTCAAATGGCTCCGTCTGAGGCTCTTTACGGGCGGAGGTGTAAGTTGATCTATTGGTTGGTTTGAGGTAGGCGAAGCTACACTGATAGGGCCAGATTCAGTTCATGAGGCTATGGAGAAATTTCAACTTATAAGGGATAGGCTGAAAAAAGATCAGAGTCGCCAAAAGTCCTATGCAGATATGAGGAGGAGAGAACTTGATTTTGAAGTTGATGATTTGGTGTTCTTGAAGGTATCTCCATGAAGTGGTGATAGATTCGGAAAGAAAGGGAAGCTTAGTTCCCGATATGTTGGCCCGTACAGGATTGAGAGACGTGTTGGCAAAGTGGCCTATGAGTTGGAGTTGCCCTCAGAGTTGGCTTGGTACATCCTGTCTTCCATATGTCGCTTTTGAAGAAGTGCATTGGTGACCCGACTTTGGTTGTACTGATGGAGAGCATTTGTGTAAAGATAACCATATCTATGAAAAGGTTCTGTTTGAAATCCTAGATCGTAAGGTCCGAAAGTTGAGGAACAAAGAATAGCTTCAGTTAAGATTCTATTTAGAAATTAGCTTGTCGAGGGCACTACGAGGGAAGCTGAAGCAAATATGATGTCTAAATACCCGCATCTTTTCCCTTCCCGCTCAGTTCCAACTTGGGGTACAAGTTTCCTCCTTCGTACTCTATTCAGTTTTAGGTCTAGCTCATGTCTCACAGTTTCCTTTATATCAGTGAATGTATGTGTCATTTATGAATTTAGTTCAGTCATGTGTTTTTTTCCGGAGTCAATCAGTCTAATAGTTTTCAGCTTCAGATGTTTCGTATTTGGGATGGCTGATCCTTTCCCTAACTTTTCAGTATATTTATCAACATTCAAGGACGAATGTTCCCAAGGCAGAGATATTGTAATACCCCAAAATTTTCTAAGATTAGACCCGAGGGTTGAATGATGAAAAAAGGAAGAAATCTTCACAAGCCATAGAATGACTTGTCAGGTCACCCAATGAGTCATGGAGTGACTCATGAAGTGGAGACCGACCCATGAGGAGTCATTATCAGGGGGTGACCATGGGAGAATTCTACGAGTCGTTGTGTCACTTTATGACTCATGGAGTGATTCGTGAGCAACAGGGTGGAATTGAAGGTGGAAATCTAGTAGACTTCATGAATGGACACCACGCGTCATCCCCTACCTCATGACTTGTGAGGACTAGCTAAGTCTATTTTTCCAGTGATTTTAGTAAGGGCGTTTTCATAATTCCTAAGCTCCAAAACCCTAAACTACGTCGTATTAAGAATGTTTAAACTATTCAAAGTTATTCTCTCCCATGCATGCAATACTAGAGAGTTCCATTGAATATCAAGCCTAGAAACTATTCAAGTTTGTCCGCAAATCTCTTGGGCTTTCAAGGAAGGGTATAGAATCATATTACCTAGGTATTTAGGGTAATGAATGAGAGTTTCCCTTCACTCTAATTCCCAAATCCCATCTCAAGTTCATGAGTTCAAGTGTATTATTCTATGGGGTCTTAACCCAAATCTATGAAATTCTCTATAACTAATTCATGGGTCAATTTTGTTCTTGTTTTAAATGATGTTTTAAGATTCATGGGAAAGTTTTATACCTATTTTGATTATAATTAATGATTTCATGTTTTAAGAGCATGATGCCCAATTATGCAAATTCATGAAAAATGGAGTTTATGATTTATGCTTCGATGTATGATGAGATTTCTAGTATATATGAATGTTTTCAAAATACCCATGAATATATCTATGATTTCAGTTATGATGTCAATATCATGCAAGAATGATGTTAAGATTTGGGCAAGCCCACTCAATATAAGCAAGATTTCATGATTTAGCCAAGGATAATAAGTTCTATTATCTCATTTGTTGGAGTCAAGACTCCCCATATGTTACGATTCGGGTTATGTTTTGATCTATGAATATATGAGAATTATACATATTTTGGGAGTAGTGTTGAGTACCAAGTAGGCTAGGGGTTCCAAGGTTCTCCAGTCTCATGAACTACGCGCCAATGTAGGTATACTTTTGGGCCTCTAAAGAGAGCATTTTCCCCTGCCCAAGGGCCCTCCATGATATCACACTTTACTTAATCCTTCGCCCTAACATGGCTCTTACCTATTCACTTCTACTTGAACCTTTCAACGAGCGTTTTAACGATCAAAAAGAAAATCTTATATACTTTGATTCTAATAAACTAACTACTTTTTTCTACAAACACAAATAAAATAATTGAACTTAGTGCTCTACTTGATTTTTCTTGACTTAGCGCGGCTCGCTTTTCTCTTCAAGCTCTGCGCCCCTTACTCAACCTCAACATCTATAAAAAAGCCATGGGGCTTTTCCCCCACGACCCCTTTAAAAGGAGAACCAAAAGAACAACAACGAACTCAAACTCGGATCTTTGAATAGACAGAGAGAGATGCTCTTCCTGCGGCCCAAGAGCATATTCGTTCAAAGATATCTGATCATAGATAGAGACTTCAACCTGTGCAGGGGTAGGGGTGGATGAATCCAAGTGGATCAAGGTAGTGGATTGTGAATCCACCACGCACGGGTTCAATCCCCATCATTTGCCAATCAATAAATGGACATATTTCGACCCGGACATTTTCGGGATGCCGCTAATAACCAACGAATGGCAAGTGCTTTTCCTTGTGTGGATCCTATTTCAATGGGAACTTGATGAGTCGATCCACCTACACGTCTTNTTGATGAGTCGATCCACCTACACGTCTTTCTTTTACTGTTATATCGGGAGTTACTCCACATATTGCTTGATGTTAAATGGATAGTGGATTTGTTTGGCGTTTAGGAAGAATACATGCTTTGTTTCGGTCAGGTGTCGAACACTTTTATCTTCACCAAGATGCTTTCTCAGCGATCTTTTCTCATCCTAAAGTTGATCTCCCATCCTCTACTAACCCACCCAAATCAGTATTACTATAGATTTCAACTCTCCCATGGCCATGATTAGTATAGATCATACCTTTGCCAAGATAACATTTTGAGGTAGCTCAAGATCCTGTATACGACATGTAGGTGTGCTTGACAAGGAGCATGCATATACTGGCTTACCAACCCCACAACATAGGTAATGTCAGGTCTAGTGATAGTAAGATATCTATGTTTTCCCACAAGCCTCTGATGCCTACATCATCCTAGGGTTCTTTTCTCTTTTCTTCAAGCTTATAATTTTCTTCTATTGGGCTAATTGCGGCCTTGCTCGCTAATCAATCTTTGACTGACAGGAGCTTTAAGCGCTCACTTCGTGCTTTATATTCTCCCGGAGTTTGCTCCTAGAAATATAGCTATTTCTGCCCCCTCACGTCAATCCCACGAGCCTCTTATCCATTCTCATTGAACGACGGGGAGGGGGGGGGGAGAAAATCGTGATCGAGCGATGACAACCAGGAGGTGGGTTTGAAGAAAGCGTAATCGCTCACTGGTCTAGCTCCATGGCACCGAAAATGCTCCCCATTTCTGGCATGCTATAGTTATTAAAGTCTCTCGATGACGGGAATGGGAGATTACCGGTAAGCCAGATGCTTCGAAACCATATTCAACTTTAAGGAATTTCGTTGCACTTTAATCACTCTCGTGAAGAGGCACACTTCAATATCGTTGATGTCCAATAGCTTTTATAGTAATGGCTAATCCTCTGAGCTACAGGCCCCACCCCATCTCCTTTGGATCTGTTCCCGAGAGTACCCTCAAAAAAAGAGCGAATGGAAAAAGCATTCATCCTAGATTCTCTTCCTCAAGAAAAATGTCTATCAATTGATCCCTACGGTCAAAGTCTCCACTTTTCACGCCCCTCTACTAAGAGATGCACCATGTTGATAGGAATCGGCAAAGACCTTCTTGTACACGTCCTCGAGGGAAGCATTCATGGCAATCATCACTACTTTCTCCCGAGGGAATGGTATGGATTTGTTTTAGGTCTTGTTTAATAGATGTCGAGTGCCGCTTTTCCTATCCGAGAATAACCATCTGCCCTAAGTGGGCACGAGCTATAATCCTTATGTCAGCTTGGTTGTTCAAAAGACTATCTGGGGGAGAGAGAAAAAGAACTAGCATAAGGTATGAAATCCTTGTTGATCCTTCTCTCCTATTGCTCGACGAACCAACTTCAGGCCTTGATTCGCTGGATCACCTGATCTATCAGCTGAGTAGTAAGCCTCCTTGGGATAATTATCAATATCTCTTCTAATCAAAATGAGATTAGGAGGGCGCCCTTTTTAAAGAGTCAGCCGGTCTTTCAATATAAACTATTGGAAATTGCCCTAGTCATTCTCTTATAGCAATGGGCCTCGGTGTAGTGAGGTTTTGCTTTTTTGGGAATCATTGCTAGGAATAAGGTGGTGGTTGTCTGCTAAGACGAGTCTCCCATTGTTCCTCATGATTTCAAAATTACATGTACTATAAGATATTATATAATATTTTCAGCAAGTTTGATCCGAGGACTATTTCATGAGCTTTTACCTTTGATTTCAGATTTGGCAAGCCGTGTGCACTTACTTCAGTTTATGTTTACTCCTGTTTTCAGATATCAACATTTGGCTTTTATAATCAAAATTTTATGATGTTGGGATTTATGTTACGCATGACTCAATTTTACTACTTATCCCGTTTTACTTACCTTGCATACTTAGTACATTCCAAGTGCGGACCGCATATTCTTTGATGTATTATTTCATGATATAAGCTCAGACACTCAAATTCAGTCTCGTCGCTAGCCAGTTTCTAGAGTTCAGTCCAGACAACTATTGGTGAGTCCTCATCTTTCGAGGACCTTTAGATAGTTGAGTTACTATCATTCTCAATTTTAGATTTTTAGTGAGCTAGTTGGGGGTGTTATCCCATAAGCTCGTTTGTATGATCGAGGCTTTTCAGACATAGTTTGTATATCCTGCTTTGGATTCAGTCTTTTGAGATTTCCATTGTTTAAATGTTATAATGTTCAGACTTTCGCTAATTCAGAATTTAGTCTTTTTCTTTGTTTATGTTGAGCATTAGTTTCATGTTCATGTCATGGGTCAACTTGGAGCCATTTATGGTTATAGATTTTGTGTCTAGATCTTGGCTATGTTCGGGTCGTGACAGAAAGAGGGAGGTGTACGTGAGGAAAATAATATTTAACTGCCTAATGTTTTTATAGTTAGGGTGGTTAGAAAAACTATGACTATCTATTTGGGTAGTATTGATGAAGAGAAGGGGGTGAATTTGTTCCATACTATATTTGGAAGTAAAAGGAAGACTTATTCTATGCTATATTGATGGAGAAATTTGTGCCAATATGGTGAGTTCATACTTAGTGGATAAACGAGGGATTACGTGCATGAAAACACCCTGCCCCTATGGGATCCAATGGTTGAATGATAGTGGATAAGTAAAAGTAAACAAACAATACATGATTTTATTAAATGTTTATAAGTAAGAAGTTGGAATTCTCTGTGTTGTAGTTCCTATGCAAGTATGCCATGCTTCACTTGGATGACCTAGGCAATATGTTAGGGATACTTCTCATCATAGGAGAAAGAATAGATATACTCTTGTTCTTAATGTAGACAGTTTACTACCATCTCTTTCTCAAGTGTCTAAGGATCAAAAGAGAGTGAGGAAAATAATGGAATCAAAGGGAAGGGTATAAAGTGAGCTTAAGGGAAAAACAAAAGGAGATAGAAAAAGAGAGAGGAATTATCTAAGTGAAAAGGTAAAGAAGGGTTTGAGTAAAAAGTGAGAAGCTTTGTTGAGAGGAATTAGGCTAAGGAAAATAAAAAGGAGGCTCTTTATATAAAATCCAAAGAGTTTTTAATGCTAGAAAAGAGGGAATGACCATAATACTGCATACTGTCACAACCCGAGTTGGGACTCTGGATTGAGACACGGGATGTAGAACTATAGATGGCTCCAAGTCAACCGATGTCATGTGCATAGCAACTCAAAAGCATAAATTGAAGAGGAAACTAAAAACATAAACATGAATAAGCCAATGTCTAAAATATAACATAGGCCTAAAACATAGTCAACACTCAACAAGCTGAATCATCCACATAATGTGTGAAAAGACTCTAAAACATCTAATGAGCTGGTGGACAACTTCCCTAACTAGCTCGCTAGAATCTGATGAACTTAAGTAACATGGAAAGAAAAATTACAAACTGTCCTCGGAAAATAAGAATTCACCCAATACAGGGAATGGATTGGACTGAAGATAAAGCAACTATCGGCGAGACTGAGTTGGATCATCTGAACTTTTATCATCATAAAATATAGCATAAAGTATGTAGTCAGTACATAGAATTTACTGAGGATGTAAGGAAAATAAAACATGCTTAATAAATCATAAGATCATGAGAGTAAGGAATGCATCCTGAAACCTATATCTGAGGTATACATAATCATAAGCTAGTTATCATAACTGAACATTATGACCCAGAATTTAGAAATAGAAATTACATGACTTGTCATAGTTGAAATTATAAGTAAAAGCTCATAAACTGATCAATGGGTCAAATCTGTTGTAAAACATACTATCATAGTATATCAACATAAGTAACTGAAAGCATGAAGAACAATAAGAGACTCGTCATAACCGAAAACCACCATGTATGAGTTCACGATGATCCTATGTCATAAGCACGTAGAGGAGAGCCATCTTAAGCCTTGCCAAGGTGAAGGATGAATAAGGTGTGATATCACGGTGTGCCGTCGGGCGAGGGAAGCAGTGTCTTGAGAGGTCCCAAAAATGTAGCTACATTGGCACGTAGTTTATGAGATTGGAGAAGCTCAGAATCCCTGGACAACTCAGTGCTAGATACTACTCCCACAACATGCATAGTACTCATATTGTTACACCACGTAAGTTTTTTTCATGTAACTGATGTGTGCATGTGCTTGTCGAGAGTTCTTAGAGTACGACACATGCGGGAGAAGGCTTGAGAGTGGAATGTGTGAGCACATTATCGAGCGAGCGGGAGGAAGGAGCCTAAGGCAGGCCGCAATATGTGCCGTGTTGCATACCTCCTCCCACGTAGGGAGTGGTGTGTCATACCTCTGCTCCTCCACGATGGGAGGCGCATTGTTGACCCCCTACATTGCCTCCCCTATATATATTTAAGTTGTGTGTGTTTAATTAATTTAAACATTTACAAAAATAGAGCAGCGGCTATAGAGATTTTCCCTCACTAATTTCTCATCAATTGAAGGTAAATTAAGCTATCAAATCTCATCTAATTAAAAATTCTTCTTGGGTAATGAATCTTGGGGCTAAAAAGAACATATCTATGGAGTTGAATCTTTGTAATTGGCTCAGATTGATAGAGCCCTAGCGAGTAAAAGTTGTAGAAATCATCTCTATCTAAGACCGGTACATCTACAAGTCATAGTAAGTACTTCTACCCTTCTAATCTATAAGAATTCGTAATATTTTGCCGAATTGAACTAGTTGTGACTTGTTGTCATTGTATTTTGCATGATAATGATCCTGGCCTGCTTCTTGAAATAAAATAGCCCTCGTCCCTTGATGTATGTGCTAAGATACAGAGGGATTACGAGTTCTTGATCGAAACAGGATTGGTAGAGCGGAGTACGACAATTGAGGTATGTTAAGTCTAACTTCCTTCGGCAGGTTATTCTCATCGTATAGTTGATACGACCTGTACCTTCATAGTAGTCTGTGATTACATGTGTTATGGTTAGCTGCTATGAGTTGAATTGATATTGCAGTATAATATCCCTTGTCGAGGTTAGTCATGTTTGAGCTTTGCCTCTCTTTACAAGCGGCCTAGATATTACCAACTTGTATTGTTGCTTCCTCGATTTGGCTAGAGATGTTTTGCTATTTTCCCGAGGCCATAGAGGTTGTGGCTAGCTGTTGAGAATACTTTGTTAAATTGGGAAGCATAGGGCATAGCTTGGTGATATAACTTTTTGTTTTGATGCCTATATATAAAGTAAAGATCTCCTACAAGTCGTTGGCGTACCTTGACACCTATAGGTTTAGAATCTTGGTAATACAATCTTACCTTCGAGTTAGTGTCAATGATTTCCTAATGAACTAGGTGGTACATTGTTAGATGAACTACTTATTTCCAGTAACTGTATAAGCTTCTTACAACTTACATCTTGTCGTATAGGTCGCTCAAGAAACCACCCTAGCTTTTAACAATCTGATATACTATGTGATATCCTATATAATGATCTTATCAACTATCCAACGCGGGGTCAATGCCTCTGGCTATTCATTCAAATGCCCACGTACATGTTGCCTAGAAGGGCTAAGTATAAGTATATCTACCTATGGGGCTACAGTTTGCTCATAGGAGCTATATGACATATGGAAGAACTAAATTGAGGCATGCACAGCCATATTGAAGTCTATTCACTTATGGACTTTCCTTATATTGTCGTGGCATCACTAACTCTCAGTAGAGTCTTGTGTACTCAGGTTGCAGTTATAGGAGCCTAGAAGGCTCAATTATAGTTAAGGAGCCCAGAAGGCTCAGAAACAGTCACAAGATCCCAAAAGGCTCGGATACAATCTCAAAAGATGAGTATATTAGCTACAGCTTGCCTGCAGGGCTACAGTGGTACATATAGAAGTATATAGATTGATTTGTACTTGTCGGGGCTTATGGGGGCCCAGGTAGGTTATTTTGTGTTATTTGTACCTTCCAAACTTATGGGGGCTAGGTTAGGTTCTTATTTGAATATCACTTGTTAGTTAGAGTTCGTGTTTGCGAGATCGTACAGGTTAACGTCTGACCCTTATTGTTGATTACTTTTAGTTGCTCTATCAACTTCTATTCAATTTATTATTACTTCCATACATATTCGATACATATTGTACTGACGCCCATGCATGGGGCGCAACATACTTTCCTACAAGTTCACGAGACCTCCGTAGTAGCCATCCAGATTCAGCAGATTGGCCAGCTCCTTTCATCCGGAGTTTCCATACGATTAAAGGTTTGCTTGTATTTTGATGTATTGTTTTGGATAGGCTGGGGGTCCTGTCTCGACCAATATATTACTCTTAAAAATCTTGCAGACTATAGGTTGTTAGACATGCGTTGTTGGCCATGTAGGGCCTAATTGTATTATCAGTTGGCAGCCTTGTTGGCTTGTATATGTATATGTACACCTATCTTCCTTTTGATATGATTTAGACAATATGGTGGTCTTGTCGGCCCGCATAGGATGACATTATTATTGCGACTATTGGGTCAACTGTTTTTGTGCTGGTGTATGTTGCGGCCTATCGGCCTAAGGCTATGTTTTGAGACAAGATATAGCTTATTGGTTTCTTGAATATGTGTTTCTAATATGCACCAGAATTGTGTATGTCTAGCTAGGTCAGCTCAGGCTCAAGTGTGGCATTAGGTGCTAGTTACGCCTCCCAAGGTGGGGCATGACAAACTTGGTATCAGAGTAACATTGTATCCTAGGGAGTCTGCAAGGCGTGTCTAGTAAAGTGTTGTTTATAAATATGCTGTGCACCACATTTTATAAGCGGGAAGCTACGAGGAATGATAGTATCGTTACCCCTCTTCCTTCTCAAAACGTGCTATAGAGCTGAGTTATATAGGGTTGAGTCCCTAGGCTTATATTGTTATGTATGTCTACAAAGATGTCTAATATAAGATAGTCTACAGCTAGTTGAGAGTTGGGTATGTAGCAGGGGAAGGTACTATTAGGGTGCCCCAGTTGAAGACAGCCTAGCTTGAGGGCGAAAGGGAGATACCTTCTTGATCTCCCCAGCATTCTCCACGGCACCAGGAACCTCCTAGGGAAACAAATGTGCCAACACCACCTCCAATTCTTCCTGCACCATCATACCAGGATGTTAGGAGTATAGTATACATGTTGACTCAGATTATGGCTGCTCAGCATCAGCCAGTAGCACCAGTTGTTGCCGAGGTTACTGAGGGACCTGGAAGTTTTAGAGTTTTTAAGTTTCTTTCTTTGAGTCCTCTAAGTTTATAGGGATAGACTGCAGAGATGACCCTCAAAACTTCATAGATCAATTACAGAGGATATTCAGGGTCATGCATATTTCATCAATAGAGTTAGTTGAGCTAGCAGTATTCCGACTACGAGATATAGAAATTTTATGGTACGAGAGTTGGGAAAGGTCTAGAGGCAGAGACACATCTTCACCCACATGGCCCTGTTTCTTCGAAGCTTTCATAGATAAATACTTTTCTTGAGAGATTCGACAGGACAAAATAGAGCAGTTCTTACACCTGGAGTAGGGTAGGATGAGCCTCCGAGATTATGCGTTGAGGTTTGATTCCTTAGCTAGATATGCGCCAGCCTTTATTGATACTATGCCAGTCAGGGTACAATTATTTATAGTAGGGCTTGCACCAGAGTATTAGGAGTCTTGTATTACAGTTACATTATGAGAGGACATAGATTTCTCGCGAATTAATGCCTTTTCTTAGAATATAGAGGAAATCAAACAGCGTCAGTATGGGAATGAAAGGGCAGATCAGGAGCAGCATCGGAGGGCTACACCCACTAATTTTCAGGCAGAGTTTTAGGCTGGGCCCATGCCTCACTTATCAATTAGGCCACCTAGGCCCTTACCTTTACAGCGATAACACAACAAATCTGATAATCATGGGCAGTTAGAACCTAGTAGAGTTCATGAGCATCAGGCTCACAGCAGCAGATAGGCCCAAATCAGATAAGGCCAGTTGTTCCACATTGTAGTACTTGCAGTTGGAGACATTTTGGGAGATGCAGATATGTCTCCACCACTTGTTATTCTTGTGGGCAGAACGGTCACATGATGAGAGATTGTTGGACTAGAGATCGGAGTGACCGGGACCTGTAGAGTAGGTCCTCAACAGGGTTACATGCTCCATTACCTTCTACAGTGTGCAGGCCCTCAGCTCCAGCAGGTAGAGGCAAAGGTAGATCAGGGGCATCTAGTTCAAGTAGTGGTTCAAATCGTACTTATGCATTAGCTGGGCGATAGGATTCTGAGTCGTCGCCAGATGTTGTGACAGGTACATTGAATGTTTTCTTCCACTTGGTTTATGCTTTGATAAATCTCGGCTCTACCTTTTCTTATGTTACTGTACTAGTGGCACGAAAGTTTGCTGTAGTACCAGAGTTGCTGCAACAACCATTTTTTGTATCTACACCTGTTGGTTAATCTATTATCGCCAGGAGAATATATCAAGGTTGTACGGTGGAGATTGTTGTCTACCAAACCTCTGCAGACTTAGTAGAGCTATAAATGATTGATATTGATGTAATTATGGACATGAATTGGCTTTTGCCATGTTATGCCAATGTTGAGTGTTGGATAAAGATTGTCCGATTCCACTTCCTAGGGGAGATAGTACAGGAATAGAAAGGCAATGCAGCTACGCCAAAAGTTAAGTTCATATCCTATCTCTTGGAAAGGAATCTTAATGTGAAGGGATGTATTTATCATATTGTTAGAGTTCGGGATGTGCAGGAAGAATCCTCGACTCTCAATCTATTCAGTGATTAGTGAGTTTCCAGTTGAGCTTCATTGTATTCCCGCAGAATGGGTAATTGACTTTTCTATTGATGCTCCACCAGATACGCAACCCATATCTATTCCTGCTTATAGAATGGCTCTTTCCACTCTAAGGGATTTAATGGATCAGCTAAAAGACGTGTTAGATAAAGGGTTCATTTTTCCTAGTGCTTCACCATGGGGTGCGCCAGTATTATTCTTGAAAAATAAAGATGGCTAACTACGAATGTGTATAGATTACTGGAAGCTGAATAAAGTTACTATTAAGAAAAAATATCCTCTTTCGAGAATAGATTATTTGTTTTATTAGCTGTAGCGGTGAAATACTTCTCAAATATTGACTTAAGGTCAGTTTACAATCAGGTACAATTTAGAGAAAAAGATATTCGAAAGACAGCCTTCAGAACCAGATATGGCCATTTTGAGTTTCTTCTTACGTCCTTCGGATTGACAAATTCTCCAGCAGTTTTTATGGACTTAATGAATAGTATATTCAATCCATTTTAAGATATATTCGTTATTATATTTATTGATGATATTCTGGTATACTCACATTCAAAAGCGGAGCATAGAGATCATTTGCGAAGAGTACTCTAGGTCCTCAGAGATCGAAAGCTATACACAAAGTTCTCTAAATGTGAGTTCTTGTTAAACTCTATAGCTTTCTTGGGCCATATTATGTCAAACACAAGCATTCACGTTGACTCACAAAAGATTGAGGCTGTGAAGACTTGGCCAAAACCCACAACTCCAACCAAAGTTCGCAACATTCTGGGTTTAGCTGGGTATTACAGAAGATTTGTGAGAGGATTCTCTACCCCATCAGCACCATTGATGAAGCTGACTCAAAAAGTAGCTAAGTTCTAGTCGATTGAGGCTTGTGAGCAGAGTTTCTAGGGTTTGAAAGATAGAATGACATCTGAACTAGTATTAGCCCTTCCATAGGGTTAAGAGTGCTACACTATATATTTTGACGCTTCAGGCATTGGGTTAGGATATATTTTGATGCAGTATGGCAAGGTAATTGTCTATGCTTTGAGGCAGTTAAGGAAGCATGAGAAGAACTATCCCACCCATGATTTAGAATTAGTTGCAGTTGTTCATGCCCTAAAGATTTGGAGACATTACTTATATGATGTCCACGTAGACATCTTTACCGATCACAAGATCCTCAAGTATATTTTTAAGAAAAAAGAGATGAACTTGCGACAATGTCATTGGCTTGAGTTGCTGAAGGACTACAATATAGATATTTTGTATCACCCAGGGAAGGCTAACATTGTAGCTGATGCCCTTAGTCGTGAATCCATGTGCATCCTATCTTTTTTTAGGCCAGAAAAGAGAGAACTGGCTCGAGAGCTGCACCACTTGGCTGGTTTAGGAGTCCGATTGATGGACTCAGATGATAGTGGAGTTTTGATCTCGAATACTGCAGTGTCATCTCTAGTTGTGGAGGTGAAAAGAGAGATAGTATGAAGACCCTAGCATAGTATAGCTCAGAGGCAAGGCTCAGCAGGAAGGGTTTTTGGCCTTTGAGATAATAGGGACGGAGTATTGAGATTCAGAGGTCGACTCTGCGTTTCGAATGTGGCAGGGCTTCACCATCAGATTATGGAAGAGGTACATTATTCCCATTATTCTCTTCACTTGGGTTCGAAGAAAATGTACCATGACATAAAAGGGATCTATTGGTGGCATGGGATGAATAAAGGTATTGCTTAATTTGTAGCACAGTGACCCAATTGCTAGTAGGTAAACACTAAACATCAGAAAACTGGGGGGCTGACTCAGGAGATTGTTGTGCCTATGTGGAAGTGGGAAGAAATCAACATGGATTTTGTTACAAGTTTACCTTGTAGCAGGAATAAATTTGACTCTATTTGGGTCATTGTTGGAAGGCTGACAAAATCAGCCCATTTCATGCCAATTAGGACTATAGTTTCAGCTGATTATTATGCTGAGTTGTACATTAAAGAGATAGTCCGACTTCATGGTATCCCAGTGTCTATTATCTCTGATAGAGGGGCACAATTTACAACAACATTCTTGAAGTCGTTTCAAAAAGGTTTGGGGACGCAAGTCAACTTGAGTTCGGCTTTTCATTCCCAGGCAGATTTCTAAGCAAAGAACACAATTCAAATGCTCGAGGATATGCAACGGGCCTTTGTGCTAGACTTCAAAGGATGTTAGGATGACCGCCTACCTCTTATTGAGTTTGAATATAATAACAATTACCATTCTACCATTCAAATGGTGCCTTATGAGGCTTTGTATAGGCGAAAATGCAGGTCTCCCATAACATGGTTTGAAGTAAGTGAGTTAGGGTTGCTTGGACCTGACATGATACATCAGTCAGAAGAGAGAAGTTAAGATCATTAGAGAGCATTTACTGATAGCCCAAAGTCATTAGAAGTCCTATTCCGATGTACGGCATAGGGACTTAGAGTTTGATGTTGATGACTAGGTATTCCTTAATATTTTGCCTATGAAGGGTGTTATGAGATTTGACAAGAACGACAAGCTTAGCCCTAGATTCATTAGGCCATACTGGATCCTCTGGAAGATAGGCCAAGTGGCTTATGAGTTAGAATTTCCTTCAGGGCTAGAATCTGTTCATCTAGTCATTCATGTATCGATGCTACACAAGTGCATAGGAGACCCTTCTCTGGTTGTCCCAGTTGAGGATGTCCAAGTCATATAGGAGTTTTCCTACGAGGAGGCTCCAATAATTATACTAGATTGTCAGGTCTGAAGATTGAGGACCAAGGATGTAGCTTCCATTAAAGTATTATGAAGGAATAAAAATATAGAATAAATGATGTGGGAAGCTGAGGACGACATGATTGTTTAGATACCCTTACTTGTTCCAGACCCTATGACGGTAGCACACTGACTCAGATAGTTACGGTTTAGGTAAGATAGTTCTCAAGTGTTGTATTATTGTTTTTGTTACCGTTGTTGCTAGTTGCTCTCCTTTTTGTTGTGGAGCTATGTTTTATAGTTGTTTATAGCGTCCTATGAGATGCCTATGTTAGACTTTTTCTACATTTCAGGTTTCCAGTAAGTCCATATTACTAAGGAGATTCCGCCGAGAATTTTCTAGCGATACCTGTGAACTGAGTCTCTTAAGATTGAATTACATTCGAGGACAAATGTCCCTTAGGTGGGAATGATGTTACACCCCATAAGTTTTCTTCATCTAACCGATGTGTGTGTGTTCTTATTGAGAGTTCTTAGAGTATAGGACATTCGAGAGAAAGCGCAAGAGCGGAATGTGTGAGCGCGCTATCAAGTGAGCGAGAGGATGGAGCTAGAGGCAAGTTGTGACAGGCGCCGCGTCACGGACCTCCTCCCACACAGGGAGCGGTGCGTCGCACCTTTGTTCCTCCGCGATGGGAGGCTCTCCGCGGACCCCCTTCATCACCTCCCCTATATATTTTTAAGTTGTGTGTGCTTAATTCATTTAAACATTTCAAAAAATAGAGCAGCGGCCATAGTAATTTTTCCCTCTCTAGTTTTTCATCAATTAAAGGTAAATTAAGCTATGAAATCTCATCTAATTATAAATTCTTCATGGGTAATGAACCCTGGGGCAACAAAGAACATATCTATGGAGTTGAATCTTTTAAATTGGCTCAGATTGACGGAGCCCTAATGAGTAGAAGTCTTAGAAATCATCTCCATGTAAGACTAGTACGTCTACAAGTGATAGTAAGTACTTATACCCTTCTAATCTGTAAGAAATCATAAGATTTTGCCAAATTGAACTCGTTATGACTTGTTTCCATTGTATTTTGTGTGATGATATTTATGGTCTACTTCTTGAAATAGAATAGCCCTATTCCCTTGATGTATGAGCTATGATACAGAGGGATTATTAATTATTGATTGAAGCAGGATTGGTAGAGCAGAGTTCGGCAATTTAGGTATGTTAAGGCTAACTTTCTTCAACAGGTTATTCTCGTTGTACAGTTAATACGATTTGTACCTTTGTAGTACTTTATGATTATGTGTGTTGTGGTTAGCTGCTATTAGTTGAATTGATATTGTAGTATACTATCCCTTGTTGGGGTTACTCATGTTTCAGCTTTGCCTCTCATTAGAAGCGACCTAGAGATTACCGATTTGTATTGTTGCCACCTCGATTTTGCTAGAGATGTTTTGCTGTCGTAACGAGGCCATAAAGGTTGTGGTCAAAAGTTGATCATACTTTGTTAAATTGGGTAGCATAGAATGCAATTTGGTGATATAATTTTCTATTTTGATGCCTATATATATAGTAAAGATGGCCTACAGGCCGTTGGTGTACCTTGATACCTACAGGTCTAGAATCTTGGTAATATAGTCTTACCTTCGAGTTAGTGGCACCAGGATTGCCAAATGAATTGGGTGGAAGGTTCTTACTTATTTCCAGTAAATGTATAAGCTTCATATTACTTTTAGCTTGTTGTATAGGTCACTCAGGAAACCATCCTAGTTGTTAATAATATAATAGACTATGTTAATCCTATTTAATGATCTTATCAGCTGTCACACGTGGGTCCAATGCCTCTGGCTATTCATGTAGATATCCACGTACATGTTTCCTAGAAGGGTTAAGTTTAAATATATCTAACTATGGGGCTATAGTATGCTCACATGAGCTATATGACATTTGGAAGAACCAGAGTGAGACCTGCAGAGTAATATCGAAGTCTATTCACTTATCGGCTTCCATTATACCGTAGTGGCATCACTGATCCTTAATAGCGTCTTGTGTGCTCAGGGTGCGTTAAAGGAGCCCAGAAGGCTTGGATATAGTTACAGCAGCCCAGAAGGCTCAGACACAATCACAAGAGCCTAGAAGTCTCGGATACAATCTCAGAACATGACTATGTTAGTTACAGCTTGCCTGAAGGGCTACAGTTGTACAAATAGAAGTATATAGATTGAATTGTACTTTTCGGGGCTTATAGGGGCCCAGGTAGGTCATTTTGCATTATTTGTACCTTCAAGGAATATGGGGTCTAGGTTAGGTTGTTGTTTGAATATTACCTATAAGTTAGAGTTCGTATTTATGAGATCGTACAGGTTAACTTTTGACCCTTATTGCTGATTGCTTTCCGTTCCTCTATCAGCTTCTATTTAGTTTATTATTACTGCCTTACATATTCAATGCATATTGTATTGACACCCACGCATGGGGCGCTGCACACTTGCCTGAAGGTTCAGATAGATAGGTTTTGAGACCTCCATAGTAGCCATTCAGATTAGATAGATTGGACAGCTCCTTTCCTTCAGCGTTGCCATACGATTAGAGGTTTGCCTGTCTTTTGATGTATAGTTTTAGGCAGGCTGGGGACCCTGTCCCGACCAATATCTTACTCTTTAGAGGCTTGCATACTATAGGTTGTTAGAGATGCATTGTTGGCTGTGTGGGGTCTAATTGTATTCTCATTTGGTATCCTTGTTGGCTTGTATATGTATATGTGCGCCTGTCTTTCTTTTAATATGATTTAGACAGCATGATGGTCTTGTCGGCCTTATAGGATTACATTATTATTTCTATTGTTGGGTCATCTATTTTTGCACATGTGTATGTTGCAGCTTTATCGGCCTAAGGCTATGTTTTGAGCCGAGATGTAGCTGATTGTTTTCCTGAATATGTGTTTCTGGTATGCACCAGAAGTGTATATGTCTAGCTAGGTCAGCTCAGGGTCCAGTGTGGCGTTGGTGCTAGTTATACCTCTCAAAGTGAGGCCTGACACATATAATCATATTCTTATTATTATATCTTAAATTTGAACATTGGGATTCATAACTCCAAATCATATCATAAACTACATTGGGAGTTCTTACTCCAAATCATATTATAAACTGATCTTGTTAGCGACCCCTAAAATCATAATAAGCATACTTAACTTGCATGGGCTTTCCCAAATCATAAAATAGTGCATACTTGAAATAGACTGAATAAGTCAAAATCATGGAATCATAAGTTGAGAATTTACAAACATTTATGCATACTTTGATAATTCATCATACTTAAAATCATGGAATCATAAGCTTCTTCTTCGTAAAACAAGCATAATAGGGAATAGTTTCTAATAACTTAAAAATATGAATTTATAATAAAATTGAGTATAAAATCTTCCCATTAGATTTAAAACATACTTTAGATCATGAGGGGATTAGACTCATAAACATATCATAGGTAATTTCATAAAATCGGGTTAAATCCTATAAATCAATTCACTTGATTAAAATCTTGGATTCATGACTTTGAGAAGAAGTTTGGGAATGAGGGTTGAAGAAAACCCTCATTCATAGCCCTACAAATCTGGGTAAACTGATCTTCAATCTAACCTTGAAACCCCAAGAGAATTGGGGACGAAATTGGAGATGATTCTTGCTTGATATTGAAAGGGAATCTCAATTTCTTGATGCATTGGAGTATAATGATGTAGAATAGACTAAACCCTCTTAAAACACTCCTTTCACGGCTTAAAACGACATCATTAAGAAGTTAGGAGCTCAAGAATTTATGAAACTACCTCCGGGAATTTTCATAGAAAAGTGCCTGCCGGCTACAACGACCACTCCAACAGATCGTCGTAGTGTACCACGAGCCATTGGATTGTCCATTGTATTTGAAGAACTTTCGGTACTCTACTTAAGATCTAAACAATAAACGATCACGATGAGTCATCATATGAAACAACAACTCATTACTCCATCTATTGCTTCTAGGGGAAATTATGTTACTTTTCTGATTCTCCAACCAACTACCAGAAAGGACGAGTCATTACTTGAAACAATGATTCTTCATATCCTCTCATCGTCACTGACTTAGATCTGGGCATTTTCTAAAAATATTCAACGACCACTCAAGACAACCCATTGGATATTCCAATGAGTCGTTGAGAGGCCCATTGTTTATTGGAAATTCATGCTGGTGACTTACCACGAGCAGCACAATAGGTTGTTGTTCCCTACAACAACTCATCCCTTAAGTCATCCTGTGACTGTGGTGATATTTTCCTACTTTTCTATGGTTCAAACCTCGGGTTTTATCCTAGAAACTTTTATTGTGTAATATTATCTACCCCTTGGGAACATTCATCCTCAAATATAGATTAATTTTACAGAAGGGCTAGGGAAATAACTGAAATCCTGAAACTAAACAACTGAAGCTGAAAACTGACGGAGTGACTGACTCCGGACTAATACACATGACTAAACTGAATTCATGAAACATATATACATGCTACGACATGATAGAAACATAGAGACATGAGCTTCAGATGAAAAGGAATAGAGTACTAAGGAGGAAATTGATACCTCATGTTGTAATTCAGTCAAAAGGGAAAAGATGCCGGTATCTAGCCATCATATCACTTCGGCTTCCCACATAGCCCTCTCAATAAGCTGATTCCTCCACAACACCATCACTAAAGCTACTTCTTTGTTTCTCAACTTCCATACCTGATGATCAAGGATCTCAACCGGAACCTCCTCGTAGGTAAGGCTATCTTTCTCACCCTTGCACTCCACCGGAACAACTTAAGTTGGGTCACTAATGCACGTTTTTAACATAGATACATGGAAAACTAGATGTACTGAATCTAACTCTGTTGGTAGCTCCAACTCATATACAACTCTGCCGACTCGCCTTAGAATCCTATAAGGACCAACATATAAGGGACTAAGCTTACTTTACTTTCCGAACCTCATCACTCCCTTCATGGGAGACACCTTCAGAAATACATAATCATCCACCTCAAACTCAAGCTCTCTCCTCCTCACATCAGTATAATATTTCTGAGAACTCTGAGCTATTTTCAGCCTTTCTCTAAAAAGTTGAACTTTCTCCATGGCCTGATGAACTAAATCATACCCTATCAACGTAGCCTCGCCAACTTCAATGTAATACCTTGGAAGGGCCTAAGAATAGACTCGAGAGTTGAAGTTGAAAACTTTAGAAAAACCTGAAATTTTGCACCAGGACGACTCGAGGTACGAATAGGGGTAAGAACCTACGACTCGTGACTCGAGTCATGATGAATTTCGGGAGCCTGAGGTTATATCACGGATGATCCTATGAATCGTGATGAGTAGGTATGAATCGTGCTTAGGAGTCATGATGAAATTCTCAGTGGTTCCAAAGTGAGTCATCACGTTTCATGGTACAACTCGTAGGATATAGCAACGAGTCATGGTGAAGAGTTTTGCTTAAGTCATATTTCGTATGGGTGGATAGTACCACGACTAACAGTACGACCCGTAGGATGATACTACGAGTCATGGTATGCAAGTCGTGGCCAGATTCAGAAGATTCAAAAGTGATGAGGTGACCAAGAGAGGTTACCACGGTTCGTGACTTCGTGGTACGAACCGTGGTACGAGTCATGGTCGAGGCCATATCTATTTTTCAAGAAAATTTCATTAAGGGTAAATTCAACTTTTCTACACTTTTGGACCCTAAACCACGCCGTTTTGAGGTTAGTACAAGGTCTTTTAAGGAGGAAAAACTCATGCTAGGTCTCATTTGGAATTTGCAAGAAGTAGAGAAGGGAGTAGGAGGAGATTCAAGAGGTTCTTCTTCAATTCTTCAAGTTTCCACCTAGGGTTTTTCAAAGGAGTTAAAAAGAAAGTAATTCCAAGTATGTGGTGTTTTTAATGGGTAGTTTAGTCCCTACCCATGCCCCATTTCTCCCTATATATATGTTTGAAGTTACCAAATCTTTATGGGTTTCTATCAAATTGTATGATTCTTTAAAAAATTGGAATGAGCTTGTTGTAGTATGCCTAACTTATGAATTTTGAATCATCGTGGGAAGATTTCACTTGTTTATTCAATATTTCATGATCTAACCTCTAAAAGTATAGATGCCCAAT
>JACEIK010004316.1:73194-93180 GCA_018107945.1 Datura stramonium
GTACGAATTTTTCTTAAATTTTAAGCATCTCTTCAAGTCTTCAACTACTCATGTTATTATGATCATGTTTCCTATAAATTTAAGCATTTCATGTATCATTGAAACTATGGGCAATGCCCACATGTCGCTTATGATTTATGAACTGTGATTTTGGCTGATTCACGGGCCCAATTCCATGGCTACTATTACAAATTCTCAAGCATGTTATGATTCTCATGATTTAACTAGCTATGCATGTCATGTATGAATTTCTATGAGCATGTTGCATGTTTTGAGAGTAGTACTTAACACTGAGTAGGTTCGGGGCCTAGGTCACGCCCCAAATCTCAGAACTACGTGTCATTATATGTTTTTCTTGGGACCTCCTCAGTGACTTTCCCCTATGCCCTACGGGGCCTTCACGAGTGATATAATGCCTTTCATGGTTCATACCCTTGGAAAGGTATGAACGACCTCCCGACTAAGTTTACAGGTCGGGCTCCATGTGTGCTCATATGGGCTATGTCGGTTGTAGAAATCTCTTATTGTTCCTCGTGGTTTTAATGCATGTATGATTATGTTCTTTTGGCTCAAGTTATGTTTTATGAAATGTTTTTCTCATGTGTTACGACTATGACAAGTTTACGAATATTTTGGAAAATCTTGAGCCTTACGATATACTTAAGATTTCAGTCTTATGATCATGATGTCCCCACTCCTATAACTTTTATGTTTTAAGTATTTTCTTGCATACCTTACATACTCAGTACCTTCCAAGTACTGACCCATATATTTTCAGGATCTGGTTCGCAGGTTCAACATCGTTCCTATCTTGCTCTTAGTTCTGCTCTCAGCTTTCAGTGGTGAGCCCTCATGATTTGCGGACTTCAACTTCGGACCTTGTTTATCTTTTGTTTTCATAATGTTGGGGTTAGGTGGGGTCTTGTACCTTCAACCATTCTATTGTGATTAGAGGCTTTCAAACTTAATTGTAGTATTTCGCTAATTATGCTTGGATTATTCATTACCGTTTCTTATATTTCATGTCACGCTTCATTTAAATTCATGATTCTTAAGTTAAGACTTTCACCTTATGTGTATGAATTAGATATATGCTCATTCCATGGGTTGACTTGAGTCTTTTGGGGCTCCTTGTCTCGTGTCTACGATCCGGGTGTACTCTCGAGTCGTGACACTCAAACCTTCCAATAGGTGCTCTATACCTCCACCTATAAAGAGCCTTAAATGGATCCATCTAAATGCTGGAGTGATAATTGTTATTGTAAGAAAATTTGATGAGAGGAAAGTGGTCATCCCAACAACCCTTGAAATAAATTACACATGCTCTCAATATGTCCTCAAGAGTCTGAATGGTCTGCTTGGCCTGGCAATCTGCCTATGGGTGAAAAGCTTTGCTAAGCTTTACCTGAGTACCAAGAACCTTCTTATATGATCTCCAAAACTATGAGGTGAACTGAGTACCCCTATCTGAGATAATGGATAAAGGAACTCCATGCAACTGAACTAACTCTCTAATGTACAATCTAGAATAATTCTCAGCTGAATCAGTAGTTTTGACTGGTAAGAAATGGGTTGATTTGGTCAACCTTTCCACAATCACCCATATAGAGTCATGCTGTCGGTGTGCACGCGACAATACTATAATAAAGTCCATATTAATTTCTTCCCACTTCCAAGTAGGAATGCTAATATCCTGAAGCATACTCCCAGGTCTATGATGCTCAACCTTCACCTGTGGGAAATTTGAACACATAGCCACAAATTTCGCTATGTCCTTCATCATGTCATTCCACCAATAGACTTTCTATATATCATGGTACATATTGGTGTCACCTAGGTGGATAGAATATCGAGATCCATGAGCCTCGCTCAATATCCTCTCTCTCGAGTCATCAACAATTGGCACATACAATCGGCCTTGATATCGAAATACACCATCTGCCCCTTTGGAGAAAACCTCCACCCTTTAAATCCAGACAACTTCCTTTAACTTCTCTAGAATAGGATCCTCATCTTCCCTAGCCTTGACCTTTGTCACCAATGACGATTCTGACCCATTTTGAACAATGACACCACCATCTGTCAAGTCAACAAGGCGATCCCTAAATGAGAAAGCATGTGGACATCCTTTGCTAACTCCTTCCTTCCATCCTCAATATGAGACATACTCTCCATGGAAATCCTACTAAGAGCATCTTCCACTACATTGGCCTTGACCGGATGATAAAGGACACTTAATTCATAGTCCTTGAGAAGTTGTAGCCATCTCTTTTGTCACAAATTCAAGTCCTTCTGAGTGAACATATACTAAAGGCTCTTGTGGTCCGTGAAAACATCCACATGCACCCCATACATGTAGTGCCTCCAAATCTTCAATGCAAAAACCACAGCTGCCACCTCTAGGTCATGTGTCAGATAATTCTTCTCATGAGTCTTTAGTTGTCTAGAGACATACGCAATGATCTTACCAAGCTACATCAACACACAACCAAGAACAACCCTAGAGGCGTCACAATACACAATGTAACTTTCATGCCCTTTGGTAGGGTTAATATTGGAGCCAAAGTGAGTCGAGTCTTTAACTCCTGTAAACTCTTCTCACAAGCGTTTGACCACTCAAATTTGACCTTCTTCTAGGTTAACTTAGTCAATGGTTCTGCAATGGATGAAAATACCTCAATGAATCTCCTATAGTAGCCAACTAAACTCAAAAAGCTCCTAATATCTAAAAGAGTAACTGGTCTAGGCCATTCTTCACCACTTCTATCACTTGAGAGTCCACCTGCACACCCTCGCTAGACACCACATGGCCTAAAACTTCTACAAAGTTTAGCCAAAACTCGCACATGTTGAACATAGCAAACAATTAGTGGTCCTTGAGAGTCTGTAACACAATCCTCAAATGAGCGGCATGCTCCACCTCTGTTAGAGAGTATAGGAGAATATCATCTATGAAGACAATCACGAACATATCCAAATACTACTTGAACATCCTGTTCATCAAATCCATAAAAGTTGCAGGAGCCTTCGTCAGTCCAAAAGACATAACTACGAACTCATAGTGTCCATAACGAGTCTTGAAGTTGTCTTCAGGATGTCACTCTCTCTAACTCTGAGCTGATGATAGCCTGATCTGAGCTCTATTTTGGAGAAGCACTTAGCACCCTGGAGCTGGACAAAAAAGTTATTAATCCAAGGGAGGGATACTTATTCTTCATGGTAACCTTGTTCAACTGCCGATAATCAATGCACATTCTAAGGGAGCCATCCTTCTAGCGAACAAATAGAACTGGAGCACCCCATAGGGATTTTCTAGGCCTGATGAAACCCTTATCTAGGAGATCTTTCATATTTTCTTTCAACTCATTTTTCTCGGCTGGAGCCATTCCATAAGCTGGAATGGATATAGGATGCGAGTCAGGGAGAAGGTCAATATCAATGTCAATCTCCTGCTCGGGAGGGACCTCTGGTTGATCATCTAAAAATACCTCTAGATACTCACAAACTACAAGAATTGACTAAAGAATCGGGGTCTCGGATGTAGCGTCCTTAATCAGAACTTGATGGTACACACAATCCTTAGAGATCATCTTCCTGGCCTTGAGATAGGAAACAAAGCGACCTACAGGCACAACTGAGCTACCCTTCCACTCTAGAACTTGTTCACGCGGAAACCAAAACTCTACTATACAGGTTCTACAATGGACTGAGGCATAACATGCATGTAAATAATCCATGTTGAAGATAACATCAAAATTGGTCATGTCTAACTCTACTACATTAGCTGGGGTGACCTTCTGAAGAATTGTGATAGGGCATTTTTTGTATACCCTTTGAGCTATAACTGACTCACTGAATAGAGTAGTGACTAAGAAGGGTTCTGATAGGATTTGAGGACTGACTCCAAAACTAACAACAACATAAGGAGTCACAAAAGATAAGGTATCCCATGGATCTAACTACGCATACAGATCAAGAAGTAATACTTGCAACATACCAGTGACTACATCGAGTGAGGCCTCATACTCCTGACGAGAAAATAGTGCATGGAATTTGTTCTGGCGCTGGCTTCCACCTGCAGTAGATAAGGCCCCTACTGAGGTGGGCGACCTGCTAGGTCTGCTGAAATAGTAGCTAGGGCAGGACCTCTACTATCGCCCTGCCTAGCCAAGGAGAATCCCTACGCATATGCCTGGGCTTCCCACACTGAAAGCAAACATCCATACTAACCATGCACTTGCTAGGGTGCCTCCTACCACACTTCCCGCAAGACAAAAAAGTGTGGTCCCCTGATATGCTCCTCTCTAGAGCCTAATGCTCTGACTCTCTAATCTTCTCTTGGTCTGGACAGAACACTAAATGTTGATGGAGCTGGGGGCAACAATCTCTAGTGGGACTGAGGGAGATGTCCACCGTCGGACCCCTGTTGGAACTGCCCATAGCTCTGTGTCCTGGCCCTCTTGGCCTCTCTTTCCTTTTCCTTCATCTGCTCCACCTCCATCTGCTGAGCGTATATGACTAACTGAGAGAAATCTAAGTCACTATTCAGCATGGCGATCTTTCACTCCTTGAACAGTGAATCTGCTACTTCATTCACAAACATATTCATATGAGCTCTCTGATCTGCAACTATCTCCAACGCATATTTAGACAGCTTGGTAAACTCAAAGGCATACTCTTGGAGGTCCTGTGGTTCTTCTTCAAATTGATGAAAGCTACCACTTTTGCCTCCCTCAACTCTCTAGGGATGAACCTGTCCAAGAAAGCAGTCACGAACTCATCCCAACTCACAGGGACTTCTCCAACTCCCCTGCTATCCTTCCACTGGAAAAACCATATTTAAGCAACCCCTTTCAACTTATAGGAGGCTAAATCTTCACTTTCCTCTCCCGTCACCCCCATAATCTGGGTCATCTTCTACACCTCCTCAATAAACGCATGCGGGTTCTCATCCACCTTCGACCCCAGAAACTTATATGTGTTCATTCTGAGAAAGTCTCGTACTTTAGCCACTTCTACGTTCCCATTCTGGAGAACGTGGGCCACCACTTTCTTGTTGACCTGAGTGGTCATGGCCTGTGCCAAGATCTAAAATATTGCTCTAAACTCCGCATGAGTTACTTGCTCAAGTAAAGGATCCGCTGGTGCTAGTGGGGCTTGCTGATGCCCATCTCCATTGCCATTGTCATGGCCGTTTCCATTTTTATTTCTTATACCATTAGCTTGGAGTGGAGGCATACTTTTGCAAACACGTATAGCATGAGTTAGATAAATAGAGNCTTTTGCAAACACGTATAGCATGAGTTAGATAAATAGAGAGGTACTTCATCGCATGACATAAATCATGAAAGAAGGGAAATTTCCTAAAACGTCTTGTCGCCCCTTCATCATAAGTATGGCGTGCTTCACACCCATGGAAAAGACTCTACTTAACGTGGCTACATCCACCCTAGGACACACCCAAACCTTTACTCTGATACCAAGTTTTTTATGACCCGATCTAGGACCCCGGATCGAGACACGGGACCTAGAAACGAAAATGGATCCATGTTAACCCATGGCATGTGCATAGCAACTCAAGAGAATAAACTATAGTGGAAACATAAAACTTAAGCATGAATAAGAGGATGTCTGAAATATAATATAGGCCAAAAACATAGTCAACAATTGATAGGCTAAATCATCTACATAATGTTTGAAAAGCCTCTAAAATATCGGATGAGCTGATGCGAAAACTTCCCCAACTAGCTCTCTAGAATTTGAAAAACTAAATTAAAACATGAAGAAAAACTACTAACTATCCTCAGAAAATAAGGACTCACCCAAAACAGGAGGTGGGAAGGACTGAAGAGAAAGCAGTTATCGGCGAGACTGAGCTGGATCACCCGAACCTATATCATCGAACGATATAGCATAGAGTATGTGATCAGTACTTGAAATGTACTGAGTATGTAAGGAAAGTAAAACATGCTTAATAAATCATAAGATCATGAGAGTAAGAACTTCATGCTGAACACCGTATCTGAGACATACTTAATCATAAGCTGGTTATCATTTCTGAACATAGTGACCCAAAATTTTGAAATAAAAATCATATGACTTGTCATAGCTGAAATCATAAGTAAAAGCTCATAAATTGATCATTGGGTCAAATATGCTTTAAAACATACTATAATAATATATGAACATAAATAACTAAAAGCATGAGGAACAATAGGAGACTCGTCATAACCGACAGCCACTGTGTATGAGCGCATGATGATCCCTCGTCTTGCCCACGTGGAATAGAGCCAACCTAAGCCTTGGCAAGGCCAAGGATGAAAAAGGTGTGATATCACAGTGTGCCCAAGGAAGGGGGAAGCACCTGCTTGATAGATTCCAAATATATCCCTACGTTGGCGCGTAGTTTATAAGACTGGGGAACCTCGAAACCCCTGGCCTACTCGGTGCCAGACACTACTCCCTAAACATTAATAGTGATCATATAACAATATTCTCAAAATCATAGCTTAAATCTAAACATTGGGAGTTCTGACTCCAAATCATATCATAAACTGATCTTGTTAGCCTTGGAAAAAATCATAATAAGCATACTTAACTTGCATGGGCTTTCCCAAATCATAAAATCATGAAAACTTGAAATAGACTTCATAAGTCAAAATCATGGAATCATAAGTTGAGAATTTATAAACATTCATGCATATTTTGATAATTCATCATGCTTGAAATCATGGAATTATAAGCTTGATCTTCGTAAAACATGCATAATAGGGAAGTTTATAATAACTTCAAAACATGAATTTATAATCAAATTGAGTATAAAATTTTCCCACTAGACTTAAAACATACTATAGATCATGAGGGGATTAGACCCATAAACATATCATAGGTAATTTCATTAAATTGTAATCAATTCACTTGATTAAAAACATAGATTCATGACTTTGAGAAGAAGTTTTGGCATGAGGGTGGAATAAAACCCTCATTCATAGCCCTACATACTTGGGTAAACTGATCTTCAAACTAGTCTTAAAATCCCAAGAGAATTGGGGAAGAAATTGGGGAGAATTCTAGATTGATCTTGAAAGAAAATATCAATATCTTGCATGCATGGGAGTCTAATGACGTAGAATAGACTAAAACCTCTAAAAACACTCCTTTTATGGTATAAAATGATGTCATTAGCAAGTTAGGAGCTTGAGAAGTTATGAAACTACCCCCAGGAATTCGCATAAAAAACTGCCTGCAACTACAACAACCACTCCAACGGGTTACGGGTTATTGTAGCATAACACAGGTCGTTGGATCATCTGTTATATCTAAAGCACTGCCCCTAGTCTGCTAACGTTCTGACCAATGAACGATTAGAATGAGTTGTCGTATGAAATAATGACTCATTTCTCCATCCGCTGCTTTTAGGGGAAATTATGTTACTCTTTGAATTCTCCAACCAATTATTAGACAGGACGAGTCATTATTTTAAAAAACAACTAGTCATATGCTCTCGTCGTCACTGACTCAAATTAGGGCATTTTCTGAACCCGATTCAACCACTCAGGACAACCCATTGGATCTTCCAATGAGTCATAACTAGGCCTATTATTTTCTGAAAATTCTGACTGGGAATTACCACGAGTGAAACAATGGGCCATTATTCCCTACAGTGAATCATCCCTTGAGCCATCCTATGACTTTTGTGATATTTTCCTGCTTTTCTCTAGTACAGCCCTCGAGTTTGATTCTAGGAGCTTTTGGGGTGTTACACTTACTTATAAAGAAGTGTTTCTTAACATTGAACTACTTATTACTTATTTTCCTAGGAGTGTTTCATCTCTGTTAAAGTGTTTTGAAGATATTTTTCCTGATGACACTCCAAAGAGGTTTCCACCTTTGAGAGGGATTGAGCATCCAATAGACTTTGTGTCTAGGTCTTAAATTCCTAATAGGCCTGCCTATAGAAGTAATCCTGAAGAGACAAAAGAATTACAAAGTCAAGATAAAGAATTACATGAAAAGGGTTTTGAGAGAGAAAGCATGATTCCCATCTTATTGGTACCCAAAATGGATGAAATATAGATGATGTGTATATTGTAGAGTTATCAATACGATAAGGATAAAGTATCGACATCCTATTCCTCGTCATGATGACATGTTCGGAAAACTTCATGGTTCCAAAATATTTTTTAAAATTGATCTAAAGAGTGGTTACCATCACATTCGTATGAATCCTGGAGATGAATGAAAAACTACTTTTAAGACAAAAATATGGACTTTATGAGTGGTTAGTTATGCCTTTTGTCTTGACTATTGGATCAAGAAGTTTAATGAGACTAATGAACCATGTTTTTAATGATTTTCATGAAAAAATTGTTGTGGTATAATTTTGATGACATCTTCATTTTTTCTAAAAATGTAGATGAACGGCTAGAACACCTTAAATAAGTTTTTGATATTGTTAGAAACCAATTCTTATTTGCTAATCTTGAAAATGTACTTTTTGTGTGGATCATGTGATATTATTAAGCTTTGTGGTCAGTTCTAAGAGAGTTGAAGAGGATGAGGTGAAAATAAACACAATAAAAGAAAACCTAAACCTAATAGTGTAACTAATGTTAGGAGTTTTCATAGACTTTCTAGTTTTTATAGGAAGTTTGTGTGAGATTTTAGCATCATTGCTACTCCTTTAACTACTATTATTAAGAAAGATAAGGTTTTTACATTGGAAAGAAAACAAGATGATGCGTTTAACATGCTAAAGGATAACCTATGCTTTGTTACTATTTGGCAATTGCTTGATTTTTTAAAGTCTTTTGAAATTAAGTATGATGCCTATGGCAAGGACGTACATGTTGTTTTGATGCAAGAATCCAAGCCAATTGCATACTTTCGTGAAAAGTTAAATGGTGCAACATTGAACTACTCAACCTATGACAAGGAGATATATCCCTTGGTAAGGGTGTTAGCTACATGGCAACACTAATTATGGTCTCAAGAATTTATGGTCAAAACTAATCATGATTTATTAAAGTACTTGAAGAGCCAAGGTAAACACAGTCATAGACATGCTAAATGGATGGACTTTATCAAAACTTTCCCTTATGCAATTTCCTACAAATAAGAAAAAGATAATGTGGTTGCTGATGCATTCTCAAGAAAGTATATCTTGATCTCTACTCTTACTTCAAGGTTTTTGGGTTTTAACCAAACAAGTTACTTTATACAAATGATTCTAATTATGATAAGATTTTTATAGAATGCAAGTTGGGTCCTTTTGAGAAGTTCAATCTCCAAGATTAATTTCTAATGAAGAAAAATCAGTTGTGCGTCCTAACTGCTCTTTATGTGAACTATTTGCTAAGAAAACACATTGTGTAGGACTTATGGGACATTTTGGTGTAGCCAAAATGCTGAAAATACTTTTGAAAGATTTTTATTAGCCTACCATGAGAAAACAAATATTGAAAGAGTGTGTTCTCATTGTCTTATATGCAAAAAAGTTAAGTCTAGAACATTATCGCAGGACCTTTATACTCCTTTACCTATTTCTACTTTCTCTTGGATTGATATTTCAATGGATTTTTCCTAAATATGGTAAGCATAGTATATTTGTGCTGGTAAATATATTTTCTAAAATGTCTCATTTTATTCCATGTGAAAAGACTAACAATGTATCTCATATGGATGACTTGTTGATAAAGCAAGTGGTTAAATTGCATGGCATACCTAGAACAATTGTTAGTGATGGAGATGCAATGTTCTTAAGTCATTTTTAGATATTTCTTTGGAAAAATTGGAAAGTATATTGTTATTTTCCACTTAATATCACCCATGAACTGATGAGCAAACAAAAGTTATAAATAGNCTTAATATCACCCATGAACTGATGAGCAAACAAAAGTTATAAATAGAACTTCAGGGGATATTTTGAGGATTGGTTTAAAAAAGTTAACTTCTTGGGATGATTTCTAATCAATAGTGAAATTTTCTTATAATACTTTTCATTCTTCAATTGGTAAGACTTCTTTTGAAGTTGTTCGTGGATTAAACCCGCTTACTATCCATGATTATTACCTTTTTCTACTAATAATTTTCCTAATATTGGTGGTAAGAACAAGGTTGATATGATGAAGAATATTCATGAACAAACAAGGCTTGCAATTGAGAAGAAGAATGAAAAAAGGTGCATTCCGACGAAACAAGGGAAGAAAATTTATTATTTTAAGCCTGGAGACTTGGTTTGGATACATATGGCATAGAATAGATTTTCTTTTAAAAGAAAGACCAAGTTGGATCATAGATAAAATGACCTGTATAAAGTCCTTGAATGAATTGGTGACAATGCTTACAAGTTTTATCTTCTAGGTGAGTTCTAAGTTAATGCCACATTTAGCGTTTGTGGTCTTTCTTTATTTGATACAAGATTTGAATTCAAAGATGAATTCTCTTCAATCATAGGGGAATGATAGCATTCATGGAAGCTCTAGTTTATTAAAGGACTAGGATGAAGCTTTAGAAGCTTCAAGGAGACCCATGAAAAGATCTCAAACAAAATAGTTCGATGACAAGCTCAATGGGCTTTATAGGGAGATCTAGAGATATCTTCTTAAGGAGAACAACCCAAGAACAAGGGAGTTAAATTGTCCAAATGCTATAATTATTTGGTGGCCCAAGTTGAAGTCTATGAGAACTATTGGGGGTCAAAATTCAGACTTGAAGTCGTCCAAAGTATTTCCAAAACAGCCCAAAATCAGCATAAAAGGACGCCACTTTTAGAATTTAAGTGGAGCTGAAAACAACAGCCCAATCAAGCCCAAGTAGGGATTGAAATGCACGACTAGGAGATCCCAAAAAGGCCATGGTGTAACCACAAATATTAGGGTTTTAGTTTCTAGCTTGACCATCGAGCTAGGGTTTTATTTTTTAAAATTTCTAGATTATTCTTTTAGGATTTTATTAGAACTAACAATAACCTTTTTCCTATAAATAGGAGCTCTTTTTCATTCATTAAGAGAATATTATATTGAGATTAATAATATTTTGAAGTAATTTTTCAGTATTTATGACTTATCTTTTAACCTTTACTAGTTTCATGGTGTAATACCCGGGGAAGGCCTAAGAATAGACACGGGAGTTGAATTTGAAAAGTGCAGAAAATTGGCAAAAATATCACAGGAAGGGCGACTCAACGACTCGTGGTTGGATACCACGAGTCGTCATAAGCATTCGTGGTATGGGGGTTCAGGGAAGAAATGGTGACAACGGACGGTGTAACTTACTCATTGTCAGGAACAATGAGTCGTTGTTATCGGTCATAAGAAGGGCTGAACTTAGGCTGATGGGGAACCAACGGTGCATCCCATGATTCGTGGTGTGATGTGATTGACCATTGTTTCTAGTCTTTATTTGTGGGTTGAGAACTCCAGTGAATACAACGGATCGAGACCACAACTCTTTGGAAGCGACCACGAGTCGTGATGAGGCTCGTGGTAAGGGAAGATTAGAATGGTAAAGGAGTTGACGATGGTCGATCCAATGACCCATTGATTGAAGCAAGGACTTGTCTTGATGAGTCGTGGGAAGAACCTGAGGTTTTTCGTGAGGTAGTGGACCGAACGACTCGATACCACAAGTCGTCGTGCAACGATCCGTTTGATCGGTTGTTGGTCCGTCCGAAGCAGTTTTCAGGGGAAATTTCATTAAGGGCAATTTCAACTTTCCCATGCTTTAAGACCCTAAACTAAGTCGTTTTGTGTTTTTCTGAGTGTGATAAGAAGGGTTAAGTCCCTAACGCATACCCATTCCCATGCAAGAGCTTTTAGAGAGATTCAAGGCCTTCATCTCCAAAATTCCATCAATTTTTGTTTGGGTATTCAACAAACTTCGAAATCAGTCAATTTCCAGGTATGTAGGGTTTACAATGGGTGAATCCTTTCACACCCATGCCCAAATTTTGATTAAATCATGAATTCTCCTATTCAAGTTCTATGGGGTTTTATCCAAATGCATGAAAATGTGATTTCTCTTTATGGGTATGATTTAATTGAGTTTTACTTATTGAATTATGAATGATGGAAAGGTTTTATATTATTTTTTTCAAAATCATTTTTCAATCTTTTTAAATCTAAAATGCCCATTTGATGAAGGTTTATGAAAGTCATAATTTATGATGAGTATTCAATATTTTGAGTTTATTGATGATGGAAGAGCATGAAGTCAAGTTACCCATGTTTATGAGAAATTTTTTTGAAAGAGTTGAGTATGTCAAAGTATTGGGAAATGCCCACATGCTAAAGAACGATTTATGATTTATGAAACGAATTACATGATTTATCGATTTATGGTGTAGGCCGATGAAAAGGGGCTTTGATTCTTGGATAAACATGTTTTAAGGGGACCAATGATGATAAATGTTATATTTTAGCCAATGAATCTTAATGCATGACATTATTGTTTTGCGTATGAACCTATATGCATATTTTTAGGAGCCATGTCTAGCGTCGAGCAGCCCGATGTTCAAAGTACTACTCCAATGTCTCATAACAACGTGCCACCGTGGATTTATAATAATATATTGTATTGATAGTGATCCCCTCAAATGTTATATCACGCCTAATGCTCGACCCTCGCCTGGCAAGCTAGGGTCAGCTCTGCCCACTTTAGTGAGATAGTTGGGGCATCATGAAAGGCTCTACAATGATGGTGTCGGTTATGAAGAGTCCTCTCATTATTCCGCATGTCTTATGCATTGTTATGTTTATGTTATTGGCTCAAGTTATGTTTTGATAAAGTTAACTTACGATCATGATAATGAATGATTTACCAATGATTTGAAAGTCTTAAGCCTTATGTTTTCTTATGATGTTTATGATACAAGCATGATGTCCTTCTCCTATATCTATTTATGAGTTTATTTTACTTTTAAATGTCCGTTTTACTTACCTTGCAAACTTGGTACATTCCACATACTGACCACATACTTGCTATGTTGTATCGTTTCATGATATAGGGTCCGAATCTCAGGCTCATCCTCATCCTTAGTTCATCTCAGTTCTCGCTCAGAGCTATTGGTGAGTACTCATATTCCGAGGGTCGTTTTGATAGACTTTCATATTATATATATTTCAGTATTGGTCGGGTTAGTTAGAGAAGTTATCCCATCAACCCATCTTATATAGTAGAGGCTTTCAGACAGGATGTAGAACTCAACTTATGTATAGGCCCAGTACTTCCGGTTGTTACACTATGTTTATGTTTCCGCTATGTTTTATGCTAAGTATTCCTCTTTATTAAATGAGATTAGATGTATGCATGTGCCATGGGTCGACTTGGGGTCTCCCGGGGTCCCTTGTCCCATGTCTTCGATCCGGGTGTATGTTCGGGTCGTGAAAAACTCTGTATCAGAGCCATAGGTTTGTAGTGTCCTAGGGTGTGTGAAAGTTGTGTTGAGTAGAGTCTTTTTCATGGGTGTGAAGTGCGCCACACTTATGACGAAGAGGCTACTAGAATTTTAGGAAATGTTCCCTTTTTTCATGTACTATGTCGTGCAATGAAGAGTCTCTACATCCTTCTAATTCGTGCGATTCGCAATTGCAGAATTATGGCTCCTAGAAGAATGAACGGAAGGAGGAATGGAAATTATGAAGGACAGGTGGTGGCAATGACCATGGGCATCAGCAAGCCCCACCTATTTAGGAGCCCCAGGCACTAGAACCAGCTACCCACACTGAGTTTCGAGTGGCTATTCAGATGTTGGCATAGGCTTTGACTGCTCAGGTCAACCAGCAGACTATTGCACAGGTCCCACAGAATGGAAATGCAGTGGAGGCTCAGAATAGAGACTTATTGAGGATGAACCCTCATGAGTTCACAGGATCAAAGGTGGATGAGGATCCACACGAGTTCATTGAAGGGATCTTGAAAGTCACTCAGGTTATGGGAGTGACAAATGGGGAGTGTGTGGACTTGGCCTCTTATGAGCTAAAAGAGGTCGCTCTTATTTGGTACAAGAAATGGAAGGACAGTAGGGAAGCGAGAGCAGGCCCTAGAAGCTTGGATGAGTTCAACATGGCCTTTCTCGATAGGTTCTTCCCTTGGGAGATGAGGGAGTTGAAAGCATTTGAGTTTGTGAACCTCAAGCAGGGAAAGATGACAATGTTGGAGTATTCGCTTGAGTTCACTCGTTTGTCAAAGTACGCTCCAGAGTTAGTGATGGATCAGAGGGTGCGGGTGAGCCGACTCGTTCATGGTGTGGCTAGTTACTTAGACAAGGATTGCAAGACTACCATGCTTCACCAGGATATGGACTTTCCCGCATAGTGTTGTACGCTCAGCAGATGGAGGCGGCTCATGCAACGGAGAGGGAGGAAAAGAGGGCTCCGATGGATAGTCGTGGGTTTTCGCATCAAAGGATCGGCAGTCGCTACCATCCATAGTTTCAGCAAAGATCACTAGCTCCAACACCATCATCAGCTAGTGTTCCATCCATACCCAAGGGTGATAGAGGAGCAGGCCTTCAAGATCAAGGGATCAGAGAGGCACCCAGTTAGAGTATACCTCTCCGGCCTGCGGGAAGTGCGTCAAGAGTCATGCTGGGGAATGCCTGCTCAGTTCAGATGTTTGCTATGGGTGTGGTAGATCTAGGCACATGCACTGAGCGTGCTCATATTCTAGATAGGGTGATGATAGGGGGCGTGCACAGACCACCAGGACAGTAGCAGCTCCATCTCATTCCGCTCCGCAGGGAACATCGACTAGTGGAGGTGGTGGATAGTGCCAAAACTGATTCTATGCCCTTGCCTTGTGCCGGGAGCAGGAGACTTCACCAGATCATGGTCACTGGTATGTTGCATGTCTTTCATATTAATGTTTATGTGTTCCTAGATTCGGGGGCTACCTTGTCTTTCGTGACTCCTTACGTTTCTAGTAGCCTTGGAGTTAGTCCCGAGACCTTTTTAGAACCATTTTCAGTTTCAACCCCTGTTAGTGATTCGGTCATAGCTATATGAGTATATAGAGAATTCTCGGTCATTGTGTTGCACAAGGTTACCTCCGTAGACCTTGTAGATTTAGCCATGACTGACTTTGATGTTATTCTTGGCATGGAATGGTTATTTGCATTTTATGCTTCGATTAATTGTAGGACCCGCGCGGTGGAATTTTGTTTTCCGGGTGAGTAAGTGTATGAGTGGAAGGGTAGTTCGCGGTACTAGCAGGTCGGTTTATTTCCTATCTTAAGGCCAGGAAGATGATTTCTAAGGCTGGTTAGGGTTAAGGATATTGAGTCCGAGACCCCGACTATCCAATCAGTTCCGGTGGTGTGTGAGTATCCAGATGTTTTTCCCAATGAATTGCCAGGTCAAGGAGTTGACGAAGGTCGATCCAACGACCCGTTGATTGAAGCAACGAATCGTGCAAACGATTCGTGGGAAGAACCTGAGGTTTGTCGTGAGGCAGTGGACCCAACGACTCTATACCATGGACATGATCCATTGGATCGGTCGTTGGTCAATCTAGAGCAGTTTTTGGGAGAAATTTTATTAAGGGAAACTTCGACTTTCCCATGCTTTGAGACCCTAAACTACATCGTTTTGTATTTTTCTGAGTGTGATAAGATGGGTTAGGTCCCTAATGCATACCCATTCCCATGCAAGAGCTTTTAGAGGGGTTTTAGGGAGATTCAAGGCCTTCTTCTCCAAAATTCCATCAATTTCTCTATGGGTATTCAAGGAACTTCAAAATCAGTCCATTTCTAGGTATGTAGGGTTTACAATGGGTGAATCGTTTTACACCCATGCCCAAATTTCGGTTAAATCATGAATTCTCCTATTCAAGTTTTATGGGGTTTTATCCAAATGCATGAAAATGTGATTTCTCTTTATGGGTATGATTTAATTGAGTTTTAATTANTGTTATGATTTATGATGGGTATTCAATATTTTGAGTTTATTGATGATGGAACAACATGAATTCAAGTTACCCATGTTTATGAGCATATTTTTTGAAAGAATTGACTATGTCAAAGTATTGGGCAATTCCCACATGCTGAAGAATGATTTACGATTAATGAAATGAATTACCTGATTTATCGATTTATGATGTTGACCGAAGAAAAGGGCTTTTGATTCTTGGCTAAGAATGTTTTAAGGGGATCAATGATGATAAATGTTATATTTTAGCCATTGAATCATAATGCATGATGTTAATTTTTTACGTATAAACCTATATGATTATTTTTGGGAGCCATGTCTAGCATCGAGCAGCCCGACGTTCAAAGGACTACGCCGGTGTCTCATAACCATGTGCCACCGTGGGTTTATAATGATATATTTTATTGATAATGATCCCCTCAAATGTGATATCACTCCTAATGCACGACCCTCGCCTGGCAAGCCAGGGTCGGCTCTGCCCACTTGAGTGAGATAGTTGAGGCATCATGAAAGGCTCTACCGTGATGGTATCGGTTATGATGAGTCCTCCCATTGTTCCGCATGTCTTATGCATTATTATATTATGTTATTGGCTCAAGTTATGTTTTTATAAAGTTTTCTTATGATTATGATAATGAATGATTTACGAATGATTTGAAAGTCTTGATCCTTATGTTTTCTGATGAAGCTTATGATACAAGCATGATGTCCTTCTCCTATATATATTTATGAGTTTGTTTTACTTTTAAATGTCTTTTTTACTTACCTTACATACTCGGTACATTCCACGTACTAACCACATACTTTCTATGTTGTATCATTTCATGATACAGGGTCCGGATCTCATGCTTGTCCTCATCCTTAGTCCATCTCAGTTCTCGCTCTCAGTTATTGGTGAGTCCTCATGATCCGAGGGCCGTTTGACAGACTTTCATGTTATTTATGTTTCAGTATTGGTCGGGTTAGTTGGGGATGTTGTCCAATCAACCCATCTTATGTAGTAGAGGCTTTCAGATAGGATGTAGAACTCAGCTTATGTATAGGCCCAGTACTTCCAGTTGTTACGCTATGTTTACGTTTCCGCTATGTTTTATGCTAAGTATTCCTCTTTATTAAATGAGATTAGATGTATGCATGTTTCATGGGTCGACTTGGGGTTTCTCGGGGTCCCTTGTCCTGTGTCTATGATTTGGGTGTACGTTCGGGTCGTGACACATAGTTTAAGATATATGATAATTTTTATTTGTGATTTCTTTGATTTCTTTATAGTATTCCTTAGAAGGTGATTACTTCTACATACTAATTTTTTTCTTAAGTTACTCATTAAGCGATCAAGATGCAAATATAGCATTTTGATTCATTTTCTCACGTAAAGAAATTAGGTTTCTTCTCTTAAATCTCGACATTGTAACTTGGATCTTGTCAAGGCTTTAGAATATCACATTCTTAAAAATTCTTGGTTGGTTCCTTTGAATTTCTCATATATTTATTTTTAGTTTTCAAATTCTTTTCTATTTTTGCTTTTTCACTTTTATTACTCAAAATCTATAATTGGGATCTCCCTAACCTTGTTGTTATCAGTCTCCCCTAACGCCATCATCATCATTCGTCTTGGCTTCGAATTTGGTTAAATTATTTCATTGATATATTTATTGACCAAATTTATTTATTATTTCTATTATTTATTCTTCAAATCAAATATTTTATCCATGCCATATTTAATTTAAAATTCTCAAAATATTTCTCAATTTATTTTATTTTTCGAATAGATGCTGCCTTTAATGAACAAACATGTCTGCACCTATTTATAATCACTCTCGCTACTTTAAATTTTGAGGCTCCATTTAAGTTTTTCACTAATGAAAACATCAAATATTTCTCTCTTCTGCATTCTTTGTATCATTTTTCAAAAGAAAAAACATAAGTGTTAAGTGTGATTCTGTTCACTATGTAAGCTTGTTGGAGTTATGTAATCTGCATTGCCACTAGTCGAAATATTTTTCCATTCTATATAAGGAGGAAAAAACTCAATTTCTTGGCAACAATGAGGGGATTATAATTCCTTAAGGATACACAAGTAACTTGTAGGCATTGAATATATTTCTGCTGTCTTCTCTATTTCTATTTTACATATTATTTTGTTTTTAAAAAAATAGAATGTGTTATTAAAGAATTGTAACACATAGAGATTAACATGTTCAAGGAATTATAATTACTTTTAAATTTTTTCTGCACTCAATTCTATTTTGGAGACTAAAATCTTGAATTTTTTACTCCCTTATTGAGATCAAAGTCCTTGCGACTTTCCACTCACATTGATTACTTGGTGTGAAGATATAAAATTTACTAAGTAAATATAGAAGATTAAAAACTTCACCAGTTTATTAATGTTTTATTTGTGTCAATTTTTTAATAGAACAATAACAACTGAAACAGAACAACAAAATGTTTCTATTTTGTGAATGCTACTGCCTCTACGACAACAACTATTGTTTCATTGTTCAGAAAACTATTGCTCTAATAATGCTAGTAAATAAAGGCAAGGAAAATTTATTCGCGTCGACTTCAAACTCTAGAAATGTAAAATATTTTTCTATATGACCACCCTTAATTTACAACAATTCATTAGTGTGGATGTTCCTGTCTTGGCAGAAGAAATTCCTGATAATGAGAAATTTGTGATGACTATGGTGAAGAAACATTTAGATTTTCTTTGCAAGAAATATATTCCCATTGTCTTAGAGGATGACTTGTATAACATCATTAAGATTTGGAAAACTTAAAAAGAGTTATGACATGCTCTTGAAAATAAATACAAGACTAAAGATGCCATATTAAAGATACTTGTGGATGTAAAATTTCTTAACTTTAAAATGATTCACAGCAAGACTATCATGTTTCAAGTCGAAAAACAAAAAGTCATCATTTATGATTCTTGTAGAAGGAATGAACCAATTCAATAGTTTTATTATTAAATATTTTAATTGTGTTGCTATTTTTAAATTATCCATTGAAAGTATGATCATAAATAAAGTGTTTCAAGTAGCAACATTCATCAAAAAGTTGTCTCCTTTATGGAAAGATGTTAAAAATTAGTTGAAGTATAAATGCAAGGAAATGACTCTAAAGATATGATTGTTCATCTTAGGATAGAAAAAGACAATGAGGTTTTAGAGAATAAGTTTTTTATAATGAAATATTTGGAGCAAATAATTGTAAAGAACCGCCAATAAATAATAAAAAGAGAAAGAAGCCATCTGGATTGAAAAGCTACCCATTTAAGAAGAAGTTCAAAGGTGATTTCCATAGTTGTGAAAAGGTTGGACACAAGGTTGTTAAATGTTGTGCTCCAAACAAATACAAGAAAAAGAGTCAAGAAAACATGATTTAAAAGAAGGAGGAGCTAGAGAACTTATGTGTCATGCTCTCAGAATGCAACTTGGTAGGGAACTCCAAGGAGCATGGATTGATATAGGAGCCACTAATCATATTTGTGCAAATAATGAGTTGTTTACTTCTTATGCTACCGCAGGTCCAAATGAGACTATCTTTGTGAGAAACTCCTCAACTTCTAAAATCGAAGGAGTAGAAAAGATACGTTTGAAGATGATTTTGGGAAAAGTAGTGCCTCTCAACAATGTTCTCCATATACCAGAAATTTGCAAGAATTTAATTTCCACGCACTTCTAATAAAAAATGGGTTTAAGTGTTTTCTTGTTTCTATAAAAAATTATACTTAGCAAAAATAAAATGAACATAGGAAAAGGTTAACTGATTGAGAGATTTTTAAAGCTAAATGGTAATTGTTTCCTGTTGATATGAATAAAGTTGAAGCTCCTTCTTACTTAATTGAGTCAAATTTCATATTTCATTCACATTTAGGTCACATCAATGTTAAAACCTTGTGAAAAGTGATTAACTTTGAGGTAGATTGACTAATTTTGAGTTTAATAAATCAAAGTGTAAAAAATATATAGAATCAAAGAATATTAAAAATCCTTATAAGTTAGTTTAAATAAATTAAAATCCTTTAGACTTAAATCACACTGATATTTGCTGT